>JAEAOA010002354.1:4450000-4617500 GCA_016746295.1 Potamilus streckersoni | reverse complement strand
ATGCGCACTTGATCCTGTTGCATATGGACTGATACCAAAAACATAATTGTAAATCGTGATATGAGCCGCACATTTAAAAAAATCCGTTGATTATAGCAAATTTGCTTCCCTGTGCATGGGTTTACTGTGGTTCATGTTGTTTTTTACAGAAATCTACGAAAAAGTGAAGAACGGTTTGAAGCCATACTTTCGACCCACTCTTGAGGAATACGACTGTCCGTGTGACGAATTGGCCGAAGTGATAAGGAAGTGTTGGTCAGAAGACCCAATGGAGCGACCAGATTTTACGCATCTCAAGAACATCATCCGAAAATTGAACAAGTAAGATAAACTAGAGTATGTTTCTTCGTAAGTTTACATGTTTATGCGGATGGTATAACGGATAGTCCAATAAATACGAACATTGTAATGAGAGCATGAGTTGTCGAAACAGCCTTGATCATAATTTAATTGTTAAGGATTTTAGTTCATGTAGATATGTATGCAAATAATGTCATTGTTTTAATACAAAGAGCTCTGCACTTATTGGTTTTGCAATCGTAACTCATTGGTTAGCTTACCAGATTCTAAGTTTGTTTTTTGTGGAGTTGATCGCCATTTTTTCATCACGTATTATGCTATTCATGGCGCCTCGTGTATTTAGTGGAGGAAGAACCACCTACCCACGGGTTGTAACTGGCAATATTTCTCTCATTCCCATGTAGACGAGATGAGACTCGAACATACGCAGAGGTGAGCTGCATAAGTATTCTGTAAAGGCGAGCAACTCTGACCACTCGCCACCCTGCGCGTCCTTGTGGATATGAAGGAGTGGGTTCGAATAATGCCATCAGATCAACTGGGATCAAATACTTTGGAGTGTCAAAGGACGTAATACTTTACAGCAATTGTCTCAAAATCTTCAAACCAAACAAGAACAAAAAACATCTACCGGCAGTATTATTATATGTTTCTACATCTAAAAACATTTTGTTTCCCCTTTACCTATCTGACTCTCGTTTACATTATATCATCTTTTTCCATCTGCTTGTTAGTAGGCGATATGTACGTTACGATGCCGTCATTCTTATATAATCTAAGGTATTAAAATTCTTTTCCTTGTTGAACAGAGTTGCCCACAAAATGGCAAGGCATTCTCGTAAGTCCTTTGGAATGCTGAATTTATTAACGTATACCTTTTTATTATTAAAAATGTACCTTTGCCAACCCCGAATACGTCCTCCTCCCTCCATACTCACGCACAAACACACACGCACACACACAGAGAAAAAACACAGTTTTTATAGGACTTTTAAAAACTGCTTGCAGTTGTTGGAGCTATAGTTATAGTTGTGTCGAGCCGTGTTGTGAGTTTGCCAAAATCTTGGAGGAATGAAGATCTGGTTTCCCTTTGTGTGATAGGTTGATGATTCACTGACCTTTGTTCGAATTTGGAAATTTAAAATCAGGTTGTCACATGGACTTGGTGTTACTCAAAATGATCGGAAGCCATTATTAATGTATTACATTGTTTCTCGTTAGACATTGCATTTCCTGGAATAGTTTGATGGAATAATCAATTCTATAATTCTTCTGAAATATTACCATTCGTAACAATATAAACCCAATCGTGATCAAATCTGATAGGGAGTCTTGGACATAAAAAACTACACTTTTGTATGCCTATTACTACACTGCATTTAATTACGTTATGGATAAGTCTAAATACCAAAGTATACCTGAAAATGAGTTGCTTTAAGATGCAATACCTGAAATGTTCGATAAGCCTTTTAAACTGATACGAGTACTGTTTCAGAAAATGCCCCATGGCAATGAAGAACATTTTATCTATTTATCGTCACATCCAAATCTGTGCAATTAATTTCTTTCTTTTGTAGAACTGGTTATTAATATCATTCATTCAAATGCAAAATATTATAGTCTAAAAGATTGTGCTATTCCTTGAAGCAGCAGCATGCGATTTGGGGTTGGGGGAGGGCAGATATCATAAGGCACCAAAACAGCTGATAAGTATTAAATTGCAGTAAAATCTTTGACGGGGACATTATCGTCGCCATACTTTGATGAGAATCATTTTGTCACAACGTCATGGAAGGAACCTATGAAATCTTTGAATCAAAATAAAAGAAGACATATTTATATTACTAAGCAGCCCCCAAAAGAACACTACACCTCTCATAACTTGCGGGGGGTGGGGTGGAGTAAGGGACGCGAGGGATTGAGTGGTCTAAAGCGCTCGCCTATACCAATCACTGCCACCTCACCTCTGTTGATGTGGGTTAGAGTCTCGGGCTTGGCCAATGTCGACAATGGGTCGGCGTTTATTGCCGGGGTTTTCCAGGTTTCTTCCTGCACCAATTATACTGGCCGCTATGTATAGCCTATCATGTGCTGAGAAATGACGGTAAACCCAAAACAACAATGGCGATAGCTTCGTGGGATCTTGAAAGTGGCAGAAAATTCTCGTCGCATGATTTGTCTCCTGGTTGAAAGAGGATTAAAATTCCAGATAATAATAATAATCAGGTAAAATTACATGCATAATAATGACTATATAACAAACGCCAAACAATTAGAAAATTCTCCGGCGAATGTAGCCACATATATTAACAAATGAAACTTCTGAAATAAAGGCGAACATATATATGAGAGCACCTGGAGCAGTCTTGAGACGGAACCTTACATACATACGTAACCAAATAAAAAATCAATAGCTTTAATTGGAATCAAGTTTACGAATAATTTAATTCATCCCCTTGTAGCTTAGTAACTAAAATATTTATACAGCTTTTCTGTAATATCTTTAAGTACTCTGTTAGATGATTTAGATTATATCAAGCAATTGTACTTGCACATTAATCAATTCTGCAAGAGAACACTTGATTTACTTGTCATTTAGTCTTTTTTGTCTGATTAATTAATAGAACATATATCGATTATGCGCGAAACCTCTGCATATATCCATCCTATGGTACGATGTTACCATGGAAATTATCTTCGGAATTGTTTCCAGCTCATCTTGGATAATACTTGTTGTCCAATCCTAGAGTTCTGTCTGTCTAGAGGGCGAGCGATAATCTGTTTAAATATGTTCCGGTCACTGGGGGGGGGGTATTATTATTTGATGGAGGTCAAAACGGGACTTTTATGAAAATGGGATTAGTACTTCAGTCCTAAAACGGGCGTTAAGAACACAATTACTTAATATTTTCTTCTTTTAACTCCTTGTGTGTGTGTGTGTGTGTGTGTGTGTGTGTGAGAGAGAGAGAGAGAGAGAGAGAGAGAGAGAGAGAGAGAGAGAGAGAGAGAGAGAGAGAGAGAGAGAGAGAGAGAGAGAGAGAGAGAGAGAGAGAGTATGGGTGTGGGTGAGTGACACAAGTTGGTAAATTGACCGCGCGGAAAATGTTTTTCATACGTCTCGACCAAAAGAAATTTCTTCCTCATGGAATCAGTAAAGAACACACTCTCTCTCTCTCTCTCTCTCTCTCTCTCTCTCTCTCTCTCTCTCTCTCTCTCTCTCTCTCTCTCTCTCTCTCTCTCTCTCTCTCTCTCTCTCTCACACACACACACACACACACTAACACGGTTGGAGCGATCTATATTTACATTCATACACGGAGAAGCAAAACTATCTAGAAGAAATAAGAAAAAAGAGGTATAGACTAAAATAATTGAATACTTTAGGTGAATAATGCGAACAGATTTGGAATTCGGTTAGTAAACTAAATAATGCGAACAGATTTGGAATTCGGTTGGTAGACGACTGTGCTATAATGCTTGGTATGACCATATGACCAAGTTATTGACGTCGTTGCAAATAATGCGAACAGGCTTGGATTTAGGCTGGCAGACGACCATGCTTTACTGCTTCGCAAGAGTTAGTTATCTACGCTATTGCGGGTAATGCAAAATGGTTTGGATTTAGGCTGGCAGACGACCATGTTTTACTGCTTCGCATGACCTAGTTATCTACGCCATTGCGAAATGCAAGCTCCACTACGAGAAAAGATATGAATGTGTTTGCCTTACAGGAGAAACTGATGGAATGGCATTGTATTAATACTAATAACTTCATGTCACTATACGAGAGCGGGGCTGTATAAACTGACATTAAAGAATCAGACGCATGGTGGGTTAAATAGATCACTTTCTTTTTTTTTTCTTTTTTTATGGGGCGGTCTTCCTTGAAGCAAAATCGCCACGTGTTCACAAATGCAGTATCCAATATTTTTCTTAACGTCCACATTCGTTCAGTCTATCTGTTTTGTGACTCATCGGAAAGCATTTAAGCTATCAAGTGTTGTGCTGGCTTTGTCAAATTGACTGTCGAGTGTTGTGTAGAACATGTCAAATGGATTGAATAGATTATACGAATGAGTCCAAATGGCTGTCGAGTGTTGTGCTGACCTTGTCAAATGGACTCAGGACATTATACAACCTAGTTTCAATGGCTGTCGAGTGTACTGTTGACCTTGTCATATGGACTGAACAGATTATAAGACTAAATTCAAATGGCTGTCTTGTGTTTTGCTGACCTTGCTTTTGATACGGAGTTTAAGAATGTTCATTCTTTTTCTACGGTCACCCATTTCACCAACATATTAGACGGCGTAAATGTTTCTCGTCAGAACCTAAAGTATGTTTTTTATTTTAGTTTATCTTAGCCAACAGTTGACATTATATGTAATTCCTCTTGGTGAACTCATAAAATTAGAATTCTTAGATATTCACGTTCAGATTATATAACAGCTGTTTTTACGTGTGTATATTCCTATTTTCTTACTATGGCTTGAGTTCAACTGTCCACGGGCAAGGTGGTCTTCAAGATGATTTGGTAATTGATCATAGTTGTTCTTGAAAGACTTCCTTTGAACTTGCTACGGAGACAATAATGTGATGACGCCTACAGACATTTTGCCCTGTGATTGGGGTATCGCTTACATGACCAATCCAACTGCACACTGTACAGACCCAGAGATACTACTGCATAATGTGCCGTTAGATTTGGGTCTATGCAGTTTGATAGGATTAACCAGTAGAACAAACAAAAGAGACTGATCCCCAGGCGTAGTATCCTAGAGCGGATCAGAATCGATGTTGTATACAGTTTGACTCAACTTATAAATGAGTATATAAGATATATTGTTAGAAACAGATAATGTTACTGTCGGTCTTGTAGTATTCGCCTAAATCTCTACAAGCTTCCCCCAGCGATTTTAAAAAATAAAAACAGAAATGTTAAAGTGCATAAAATCTTTTCCTTTCATTCATCAATTTAGAATTTCTTACCTGATCATGGCCATGGCGTCTCTAACACTGTCAGTTGCATTTCAAAACAAACGGGTGTTTCTGTACTAACACGGCAGCCATTCTTGCATAAGCCCATTTTTTTCACAAAAGGTGGGATGTTGTTCGCAAATTTCCATAACTTTGGGAGTATAAGAGTTACATCTTTCTATTTTCTTCTAATTACTTAATAAAGAATAGTGAAACTAGACTTGCAAATATTTTTGACAGAAATGGACTGTTCTACGAACCCGAAAAGGACAGTGAACAATCTGGTTGTTTACGCCTAGAGCTTCAGTTTGCTTTACTATGGTAAATGCATATATATGATACGTGTGTGTGTGTGTGTGTGTGTGTGTGTGTGTGTGTGATTTGGATTTTTAACGTAGCTTTAACAATTTTTCATTCATATCGCTACGATGTCTGCAGTGTGACAATTTATACTGATGTCTAGCACTGTGGCACCATGCCGCAGACATGTAGCACGATGCCCCACCCAGTCACATTATCCGGACACGAGGCCGACCAGTCCTAACACTATCCTCTTATTGTTGAGCGCCAAGCGAGGCATCGGTTATTAGCATTTTTATACGTCTTTGGTGTGGGTGTGATTTGGATTTTTAACGTACCTTTAACAATCAATTTTTCAGTCTGTATACAGTGTGGCATTTTGTAAGGATGTCTAGCATTAGGGCATCATGACGCAGACATATATTTTGATGTCCCACCATGTCACATTACCATGTCATCCGGCCGACCAGTCCTAACAGTAACCTCTAAATGGAGAGCGCCTAGCAATGCAGTTGTTAGTGTCGTTTTCTAAGTTTTTGGCATAACTCAGATGGGGCTCGAATCAGCGACCTTCCGCATCCGAGGCGGACGCTCTAACCACTAAGCCACTGGAGCGGTCTATCTGAAACGAAGATAGAATTTATTCTCATGTGCTCATTTTACAACATAAGCACATCCAATGGTGGGAGGAAATAAAATCAATAATGCAGTATATATTATATAGGATTGGCATCACAACAACAACGATATCAGTACACTGATTTAATTTTACAGTCTTCTCCATTTTGCTCTTTTAGTTTTATTCTTCTTTGTTTTAACATAAATGCTTAAATACAAATATGTGCAAAATAATATTATTGGACTTTTATTGCATTTTTGTTTGGTTAAATGTTAAATTCATCAGTCTAAATGTCAATCAGTAAATCAGTCACTTCCTTCGTCAGGAATTTTTAAAAATAAATCTTTGTTGCTTTGTTTGCTTTGTCAGTGTTGATTATATTTTAGTATTTTAGGTGTTTTACGTTCTTTTGTTCAGAGAAATAGAACTTAAAAGCATGTGTAGAAACGTAAAGTATTAAAGGCTTTTGAAATAACACCAGTCGTACTGGATCGAAAGAAAACTAGCAAACTGAAAGGAAGTTATTAACATATTTCTTAACAGATATAAAAAATCATGCATACTAATTTTCTTAAATTATCTAAAGTTGTTGAAAGTGTTACTCGTTGATAGAAATTTACATGTGTATTTCAAACAAATATCAAGTATCTCGCTTTACCGATTCAGAGATGGAGATAAAGGCAACATCCTGGACAATTTACTGTCGAGAATGGAACAGTATGCAAACAACTTAGAGGCGCTGGTAGAAGAGAGAACTGCAGATTATTTGGAACAGAAGAAGAAAGCAGAGGACCTTCTCTACATGATGCTGCCAAAGTAAGTTCGAGCCATGCATTCATTCTTTATGCTTGAAACAGTCAAACTCAAAGACAGACATACAGGTGTAGATACAGCTGATTTATATGTAGAAGGTAAAGTATTGTGTATATTCACTTAAAAACTTCAAACTGAAAGACCCAGATCTGCTGTCATATAATGCGCTGGCAGACTGTGGTCAATGTAGTTTGTTAGGATTAATACCTAGAACAAACAATGCAGGCGCATTATGCTGTGGCAGATGAGGATCTTTGTTGTTTACAGTTTGACCGACTTATAAGGGGTATAGAATATTCAATCCAAGTCATCGTATATATTTGAGATAGGCGAAGAAACAGATAAACAAAGAAGAGGACTAAAGCCAATATGCCAGTTCATGACTTGCAGTGAGAGAAAATTGTTACTGTCAATCACATAAAGGAAAAATAACCCATGTATCCATCCTCAAATGCTACCAGTGACAGATATTAAGACAGTAATCTTATTCTTTGTCTAAAAGAAGAGAACGTACAGGAAATCGTCAGACTTCAGTCAGTGACAGGAAGGTTAAGACCATTAGTTAGGCAATAGCGTATAATTGTTACCATGGAAACTGTAATGTGTTAGAATACTGCAATTCTACGATCTTGTGTCTCTCAAGAGAAACAGGGACTATAATCCAATGAATTACTAACAAAAAAAAAAACACACGCATGAATCTTTACGGTTGCATAAGGGAGACATGAAGACCGATAAGGAACATACATAGACAACACAGAATGAAAACTAGATATGACTCCACAAAGTAATGAATAGGTGGATATATATAATAATATTTTATATTGTGAGTGGATGAAATGTTGCACAAAACTATTTACCATGAAGTCTTAATATTTCATGACTAAATCTAGATATCAGTGAAGGCAAAAACAAAATTAAGCAAATGGTGTATAACTTCAGTAAATCAGAGAAATAAGACCAATCATTCAGAGGAAAACGAAATGAAGACAGTAAGAGTTTAAATAAACTGAACGACATGCTTATCAATTATTAAGCAAAAGAATAAGAATGGAACCAAAGTATTTGGAGCAATTGTCTAGAATTACGAAGATTATTGCGCGTATAAAAATTACTCTTCATTTTGCTTCCAAATTTCTTCATTTTTTATCTTACATGTTTCTTATTTAAGTACTTTCGGCTAGTACTATAGCTCTTATAGTTTCATAGAATAAATTAATGTTGAAATGAGCGCGATTCATCGAAATCATTCGTTTGTTTCACAAATATTATATATTACCCTTTCTCGATATATGAATTTAGGCGTGGCCCAACAGGTATTTAACTTAAGTTTTTCGCCAGTATGTATTTACATTCAAATTTTACTTATCTTCTGGTAGATACGTAGCTGGTCAGCTTATTAGAGGAGAACCTGTAGTTCCAGAATCATACGGTGGCGTGACCATCTACTTCAGTGATATATGTGGATTTACTGCTTTATCGGCGGAGAGTACACCTATGCAGGTATAGTTAACTCCCTTGTCAACCTATTGAAACACTGCTTACTCTGGTCAACGGATAGATGCGTGACAATCCGTCAGACTACTGCTAGCAGTCTGCATTTGCCCTAATCCACTTACATAGTATTGCTTGCACCTTGTTGTTATTAATATATAACTGTTTCAGTTTATCTTCAACATTATTCAGCCAAGCCAAAGCCATTGTGATAAATAATTCAGGCCCTATTGATTTTAAATAAGTTTCACACATGTCATAGTTACTGCTGTATAATAGTCGTTAGTCTTACAACTTGATAGGCGATTCATTACGACGAGATCCGACACTGTTAAGGAACTGTTTAAACGCTGTTCCGACCAGTGCTGTTTTAAGGCATAGGCACGCGAGGCACATGCCTAGAACCTCACGCAGCGATGGGTCCCGCAGCGGCCCGAAAACGAAATTTCGGTGTCGGTTGTGTTAGCAGTTTATTACTATATTAATAAATTTAACAAAATGACACACGTGCACATGGAAATGCAATGCAATATTCTATATCTGAAACTGAGAGATTGATTTGCAATTCTGGTTACTTTTAAGGTTACAGTTTGTGCCTAGGGCCCCCAAACTTCTTTAAACGGCTCTGGTTCCAACACATACTGACGCACAAGCAGTATGTATGTATATGTATGTATATATATATATATATATATATATATATATATATATATATATATATATATATATATATATATATATATATATATATCTGGCGACACAAATGAACAAGAGTATCAACATCAAGTCTATTCTATTTTACGGCGAGAATATAACAACATGATTGTCAACCACAAGTGACTATCAGGCTATCTAAGATCTGTGCCTACAATCATCATAAAGTGATGATCAACCACAAGTGGTTGTCAGGTTATCTGAGATTTGTGCTTACAATTATTATAAAATGATGGTCAACCACACGTGACTGTCAGGCTATCTGAGATCTGTGCCTATAATCATCATAAAGTGAATATCAACCACAAGTGACAACATAGCTTTTAATCGGCACTATATAACTAGGATTGGGCTGGTGTATCATACATACATACATACATACATACATACATACATACATACATACATACATACATACATACATACATACATACATACATACATACATACATACGTACGTACGTACGTACGTACGTACGTTCATGCGTCTGTCCGTCCGTCCGTCTGTACATGCGTAGTATTTACCGGCATACCGCGGTTTTTTTCGGATGGTACGTAAGACAGTACTTTTCATTGCGCTGGTACTTCGACTTTAACGAATGCATGGAAATTCCCCCAGGAATCTTGTTACAACTTGAATGATATTGATAGCGATGTTTTTGCGTTATACATCACAAACAAGTTTCTAAATCTCTCCTTTCTTTACAGAACGGTTGTATTGGTCACAAATTAATGCTCACAAATATAATTCTTTTTATGGTCCTTTAATCACATCTTTGACGCCTGTCACGTACGCAAACGCAATGGCCAAATGAAATGTGAAACAAATGCGGGCGAAATCCAACTTTCAGACAAATTTCGGATTTAAAACATAAACAAAACAACAAAAAAAAACAAGCACATGTCGTATTTTTGTTATTTTCTAGCGTATATTAATGTTACAAGTATATGTAAACCTTTTTTTGACTGCGAATCATCCTGCAATTTTCAAGAGAGCACGCGTTTTCTGTCTGAACAATTCGTAATTTCTCAAGTCCACTAAATATATTCTAGTTTGTTGAGAAACCTGGCTATATATATATCAATAGTTAGCTAGAAACTTTTAGACTTCATTATTAACACGTCCTTTTTTTAGCAATAGTATCCTTAATGTCAACACGATGTCTTTCATATTATTGTAGTGTAAACATTCCAATGTTTTTTAATTGCAACTTTTACAACAATTGACATACAACTAGAAAATTTATCCACGGTAAGGTACTGGCCATTTAATTATAAGTTGGGGTGAGGTACTATGATTTTCTTTTTAGATTAAATTCTTTTCATCTCAAAATAATTAATATTTTGTCCTCATATTGTTATGCTTTTATTATGATATTATTTTGCTATAAATCAGAGCAATATTTTTTTCCAGTTATTGTCAGACGGAATTAAACAAAAAGGTGTCCGGCCCATGCACCAGATCACAAGGGCTTGTATGGTTGCTTACAATTTAACTATTAGTCATACATTAGTGTAAAATTACTCTATGTACGACTGATAGGTGAAATGGAATCAATGATAGGATCCCTTGTGCACCAGTGCATTGACTTGCTGGTCCATAATAGAAATGTGGTATACCATACGTATCTCAGTATGTTGAGAAATACCAAGACACAAACATTTTTCGTGGTGCCGAGCTCTTGCAGAGCTTTTGTAACATAATTAGCACGCCGTTTGCGTAATGCACAGTTACACACTGCTTGGTACAGTTTCTTTGTCATTTATTACAGATTCGTTTCCTTTGTTTCTCTTACCGTCCTCTGAACGAGCCGCGATAGCTCGTTTGGTTGGGCGCCAGATTTGCAATCCAAATGAGTGGGTTTGATATCTAACCAGGCCAGCCTGGGTCTGCTGTCGCGGTGTCTTATTGGGTAGCTCCTGTTTTCTCGACATGGGATAGTCAATAATGGACTCAAAATTGGGACAAAAGCAACCAACGGAAAAGAAAAAAAATCTTACCATCCTCCAACCGTTTCTTCGTTTCCATCCCATTTCATACTGTTTTGTAACTGTTTCCAGGCAGGAGCTAAAGTGAGGCAGTGAATAGAAAATAAAAGGCTCGAATCCTACTACCAGACCAACCAGTGTGTGGCCAGAGACAAACACATTGCAGAAAGTGCCACGGAACTAAATAAGTTAACCTATTTGTATTTGACGTGCCATCTAAGCAGTTCACTACCTTAAAGACAGGGGCGTCCAACCTTTCTTGGACAGCGGGCCGCATGAGAAAGAACAGGCTCTTATCGTTAATTATACATATTAATTTGAATGCATATTTTCAAAAGGAATGTGAAGGACTGGGCGGCATACGGTTCGAGGGGGTGAAACGCCTGCTCTAGGACACCTAAAGAGTTCTGACTTGTACCTCATTGTTCCGTTTGCGTACCCTTCCTAATACTTTGCTTATCGTACCGTTTTGTTTGTATACCATTCCTGGCCGTAAATTTACCGTACCACATCGTAGACATCAGATTGGTGTCGGTTTTGTTTTAAACATAGTTGATTGCATATATTAGAAAAAGGAAAGACACGAGTTCTTTCAACTTAGATTAACCTTTTCCGTAACAAATACGGACCCCAGTATATTAACCTGTATTTTCTTCGCTTGTCAAGATTATGTTCAAATATATATTTCCTTAGAGATAAAAAATAAAGTATGTAGTACTACATTTGCAGGTAATCGATCTTCTGAATGACCTCTACACGATGTTTGATTCCATTATAGAAAAATTTGACGTATATAAGGTGAGTAACCCATATGCTTGTATTTCAAGAAAAGAAACTTCATTCATTCTAAAGGCATTGCTAATTTGTTTATGTCAATTTGATTATTAAAGCATAGCAGTTCGTTGAGGATATTTTCTTTAATTCTTTCTTTCTTGTTATAATTTTTCTACTACATGTCCATGGATAGTCTGCTTTACATAACCTCTTGAAATATAAAGACAGTGAAAAGAAGATCTTCATGTATATGGAGAAAAGCATCAGACACATCCAAAATGATATGTTGATCAAAATTATAATTATAATTATATTATATAATTATAATATACATTGACAGTGCTGAGGAGATTCTTTTAAACTTTTAAAGAATTAACAAAGTTTTTAGATTTTAATTTTTGAAGAGAATAAAACTACTATTGATAGAGTCACAAAGAATTTCTTTGGATAAAATAAGATAACTGTTTTGGTGAGTCTTATCCAATCAGATCTCCACTGTTCCGTGTGAAGATCTGAAAACGACCGCTTAGGGATCATGTTTAATTAACTTTTTTTTTTATTACCATAATGCTAATTTTATCAGCCAATCAGATGAAGTTGTATACCTTAGCGTTTGGGAGACTAAGCAGTATGGCCATAGAACACAATTAATTTTATCATATAGTCTCTACATTTGTTTCTCAGTACTGAACTTTCCACTGTGTGACAATCAATACAAATCATATGTTAATCTAAAATACATTGAAAGATGACTTTACGGTGAAGTTCTTGTCAAGGGTTGACCTGCATTTTTCTAGAGGCTGAATTGTAAACAAAACACCATGCAATTAAACACATATTTACTTCCGGATCATCACCAAGGCCTTATTACTCACTGAGCACTGTCACCGAAATTCACCAAGACAACTACACTATAAGGTCATGTTCTAAAGAATAAATAATTGCCTTAAATCCTTACCAAGAATGCCTAAATCTAAACACCAAATGGAGACAGAAAAAACAAATGATATAGAATTAGACTGGGACTACCTTCATGGGTACTGAACCAGGACTATTAATTGTGACCTGAGGCCAGTATGGCAGAAAATCATCAATGTGTGCAGAATGATTTGATTCACTTTCAACTTTTTAAAGCTGCATTTCCTTTGGCTAATTCAATGGTCACCAGAACATCACTGTTACAAGTCTATGCTCCTAAAATAAGTAACAGAAAAGAGCAAAATGCAACAGATAGTTTATTTGTATAGCATTCACTGCGACTTTGAAAATAAAGATCTTGCGGTATTGCGATTTAAATCCAAAAATAATCCAAGAATTACAATCTCAAGCCCTATAAATATTGGTTATAAATAAACTTTAGTAGAAATCCAAATTAAGTCCAACCCGTAAAGTGTTGATGTGCCTGTGACTGCCTGTATCATGCTGTTATACCAACAGTCTTTTATTAAAAGAAGTAATTTCATTACAGGGTTGAATTCTCTATTAATCCCAGTGAATGTCTCTGTCCAAGAATATTATTTTGTTATGAGTTCTCCGAATTTTCAGAGAAAATAATCACTGAATGAAATAATTATAAGAAATAAATTCCAGCCAAAATGAATTTCTGTTCACAACAATAATAAGTTATTCTGCTAGAATTAAAGCGCCAATTAAAAATGTATCCAGCAAAAAGATTACAGTCTTCCACTAGACCTCAGGTCACAATTAAAATTTTCCAAAAAACAAAGTCAAAATTTACCTAATGAAAAAAAAGCTTCTAGAAAGTTCCCAATGTTATAAAAGAAAATGTTATAATTAGAATGTCTGTAACTAAAATGATCATATACAGCAAGGACTATGTCAGGTACACCAAACAAATTGTAGGGGAATTCCAATAGCCTAGATCCAGACCCAAATAAATATCTTCCATCTTAAATGATCCTGATATTAACCCACAAACACAGAGAATATTTTAGTTATGTATTAGTTGTTTACATAATAAAATAAAGATACAAATAATTAAGGTCAAGTAGAAAATGATCTTGATTTTTGACAAGGTTAAGTCCAACATATGATGTTACATCACAATAGCATATAATGAAATATAAACAAATTTTAAAAATTAAAACAATGCAAATTAATATACATTTAAGCAGTCGCTGTCAAATCTTCATGTAGGACAGTGGAGATCTATTTTAATCAGAATGATATTCTGGTCCAAAGCCGAGAAATTAAATGTCTTGCAATGTAAAAAAAATATCTTGAGATGATTGTCTTTGTTGTTGTTGTTGTTGTTGGGCTTAACGCCATTTTTCAGCACACGATAGGCTATTCATGGCGGCCAGTATTAATGGTGGAGGAAGAAACCGGGAAATCACCGGAAAGAACCACCGACCCACGAGAAGCTACTGGCAAGCTTTCTCACATATCCACATTCGCCGAATCCTAGACTCGAACCCACGCAGACAGAGGTGAGATGGCAGTGATCCGTAACGGAAAGCGCTTTAGACCACTCGGCCACTCGGGGCCCCCTGATTGTCTTTGAGAAATATTATATTATTTTATCACAACAAGGCTCAATTGGTTTCAGTACGGTCCTATATTTAGCGTTCTTGGCGATAGGTTAGGAGAGATGATAAAATATAAAATTTGCTTCTCTATAGCCACTTGTAAACGTCAGAAATTTTGAAAGTATATTCTAAGCCCTGTAGTTACTATTTTAACACTTTCAACGAAATTGTCAAAATTAGTTCAAATACAATTGTTCATGGTACAATTTCATATTTTGTGTCAAAATTTACAAGGATGGCAAAGTATTTTTTCGTACATAGTGATTTTTAATGCCGAAAATTACGCCAGTCATTCACAGCACAATTCCAAATGAATTACATCTAGAATTGGCATTAGCACAATAATAATTTCATACCACAGGTAGCTGACGCAAACTTGATATTAAAAAGGCAATAACCTGAAGGAAAACAAAAATCGTACCGATTGAACTGGATCTCGTATCATTCTATAAATAAATTCTTTTCTAGGAGTACTATAAGATCATTTTGTCACTAGGTATGATTTTGTTATCTTCAGGTTATTGCTTTCTTTAACATGAATTTCACGTCAGCAACCCGTTTTTCTACAATCCTAATTAGGCGATACATTACTGTCTTTTTATCCATGATAAATTCGTTGCCTAGCATTTAAAAGTGTCGTATGGTCATGCTGATATGTTATACCACATCAATATAAAATATAAAAGGTGGAATTTTGTTTTTAAATCCTGTTAGGTGGAGACCATCGGTGATGCCTACATGGTTGTCTCTGGCCTTCCAGTCAGAAATGGCAATCTCCATGCTCGTGAAATAGCCAGGATGTCTCTTGCCTTGTTGAATGCTGTTCTGTCCTTCAGAATCCGACACAGACCAGACATGCAACTAAAACTTAGAATAGGAATCCATACAGGTAATAATATCTCCAAAAGCAACAGCAACAATAAACTTATATAATAAAGATCAATATCAATAACAACTATATAAACTAAGATTTCATAGTTATCATCATCATCATCATCATCATCATCATCATCATCATCATCATTATTATTATTATTATTATTATTATTATTATTATTATTATTATTATTATTATTATTATTATTATTATTATTATTTAAAGACTAAATCTACACTTTAAATGGAGGTGACAACCTTTTCGTCGTCTGAATTTGACTTATGTGATCTCATTAGCTGTTAGACGTAGAAAACCAGACCATAAACAGCACCTATTTGTGCCAAATTTTGGGTATTTATACTTTACCGATTTCAACATCATACAAATTTTAAAATGCAATGCTAATTATGGAATAAATGACATTTTAGATTTACAATTTTGTTTTAGCCTAATTGATCTTTGCAATTTGTCTGCAGTAGATCTTCAACTAGCTTATCTTACATGTGCTGTCATATGAAATTATCAGGTTTGTCAAATCCCTTGCATTATTGAAAGACTAAATATGTACCTGCACAATCTTATCTGACCACTGATTGGATATCATCCTATTGGATATTATCTCCCCACTTCCGTGAATAAAGATTGCCCTCCAACACTCTTCTCAATCAACACAACTTTCCTGCATCTTTTCTTGCACATACGGGAAACTATCCAATTGGATTATCCCACTTCCGAGCTGACCACCTGTCAGTTATAATTGGCTACAGAAGGAGATTCATTAGGTGAACATTCAGTACTACATGCAATGGTAACACGTCTGTAATCTGGCGATTTACTTGACAATTGTGGCTGACAAAAGTCTAACAAATGAGCTCCAAATGCTTGGCTTCATCACCTTGTTGTGACATCTTGCTAAGGTCAAACAAATAAGTTCTGATTGTATAATTGGCGAAGTAAAATTCTTCATAAAAGTTTTTGAAAATACTTTTTTCTAAAACGTAAAAATTGCCTGACCATTGGAGTACTTTCCTTGTGAAATCTTCAATTTTTGAATGTATCTTTTGCATGTTTTCATTGTTTTCAATTTTGATGTCGAGTAAATCTTGGATATTGTCTCCAATACCATTAATTTTTAAATGGATGTGATCGGTTTTGAAAAACAGAAGCGTGTAAAGTTTGTTCGGTCAGTACTCCACGAGATTGACCATTAGATGTTGTCTTGCCACACCTTGCTTGACACACTTACAGAATTACACTGAGTGGCATCACTAGTTTAGTGGGTGCGGTGATGACTGCACCGGTTGACACCATCAGGGGCGGGGGTGATACCAACCTTATTGACCCCACTGATTACATTCTACCTACTCAATCAATCTCGATAATCAAACCTTCGCACTACTAATAACTGACCATTTTGAACTTATAAGACATTCAGTACAAGTGTATGGAAACTTTTGTTTTCCTACAAGTCAAATATAATTATGAATATTAGTGATATCTTGTATAATCTTCATTCACAAAAGTCAACTAATTTCCTGTAAATTATAATATTGTCATATTTTTTTATGGATTGGATATGGCACTTCATTGGTTAACGGATTAGTTAATTACAGTTAGTTGTTATGCAAAAAACATACTGTCTTTCTGTAAAATTGTACATATATAAAGAACACAGGTGTACTTTAACCATCAGGTCCTGTGTGCGCTGGGGTAGTCGGGCTGAAAATGCCACGTTACTGTCTATTTGGTGATACCGTAAACACTGCCTCAAGAATGGAATCCAATGGTTTGCGTAAGTAACAATACACATTGATAAAATTCATATGTATATTCAGGAACTAAATAACACATCCAAGTCAATCCAATAAGTGAATTTCAAACTTAAAACAGTTGCAGTTCTCACAAGGACTAAATTTACAATAAAGACTCAACTTTATCTGAAATATGCTCCTTTCAATGGCATTTTGTTTTACAGATATTTGTTAACACAAAGAAAAAGAAACCAATTGATATCTGAAATTAAAGTATGTAACCTGCTTATTGCTAAGGGAGATAACTCTTGTTTACATTGGGATGAAAGTTGTGATTGGCAAAGGGCCAATGAAAAGTTGCTGCTATCTTAGTCTTAAGCAACAAGTCAAAAATTTATTTCTTAACGAAACATCATTGTAGTCTAGACATTATGACATATATTATACTCAAGATTCTTGAATATATTTTTGTCTGTACATAAGTGTGGTTGGAAATTAGAGCAAATTTTGTACATGTGTATCAGCTCTATCCCCCTATTTTTGTTTATTAATTATATAATCGTTAAGTTAATGAAAGATACGGGCTATCGAGCTATACCAGTTTAGTGACCAAGAAAACTGAACAAAGTTATTCTTGTCTCTGAAAAAATTGTAAGTCAACTAATATGCTTGCATTAATTGTCAAACTCTCAAACAGTACAACCAGTTATGATTTTGGTTGCACATTTATGTTTTTTATATTCTTATACTAATTAAAAACTATTACTCCATTTTAAGGTTTCCAAAATAATGCATAAAAGTATTCATAAAGAATGATCATAATCCATTTGGTTTCCTGCTTGCTGTGCATTTTTTCATTTTGTGTAGAAAAAAACAAAATATACATGCTAGAAGTGCTGTTGTTTTATATTGCCACTAGTAAGGTTAGGTGCCTTTTACTCATTCATATGAATGTATTAGTTAGTACAAATATGAAATAATAATGTCAGTGCATTTAAATTTCCTGCTTAAAGTATAAATCAACGATCGACTTGACTCTTAATGTGTCCAATTCGAGGTTGAAATACAGTTGTAGTTTATGCCCTTATCAACAGCTGCTTGTGTTCCACTACTGATTTCAAAACACAAAAGCATCAAAAACAGAGAAAATGCAATAACAATCTTATTTCATTTCTTGATTTATAGTTTGTCATCCATTGATTTACAATTTTTAACTCTGTTGTCACTTTGTGATCCATGACAATGTGATCTTGTTAGCTTTTCAAACCTTATGGAATCTTTTACGGGGTCACTATCATTTTTCAGTTGCTGGAAGAGTCCATATTTGGTGTAGGGGTTCATGCAATACATACATATACACAGAATTTAAACAATTGGTCATCTGCATCCAATGTATACAAAATTCTAATTGTAATATTTCCCAATATATTCTTAAATCAAAATCTTTGCATGCAAGTTTTATTCATGAGGCTAATTTACAAAACTTTTATATCACTATTTTACAAATATTTATCTTTTCTCAGTATAAGGGTTTGTTTTAATTATCTGTATTGATATAACTAAGCATTTAACTTTTGTTTAAATAATTCTTGCATAATTATCAAACATTAAATGGTTTGTTTTAAATAATATTTTAATATTTCTCCTTCTATAGTTTCTTTTTCTTTTTGTTGACTTGAAAGATCAGCTTTATATATATATATATATATATATATATATATATATATATATATATATATATATATATATATATATATATGATATTTTGAAAAGATGACAAATAATTATTTTTGTGATTATACTTAACATACAAGATATTTATTTTTCAGCTTTAAGAATCCATGTTAGTCCTGAAACTGGTAAAGTATTACAGGATTTTGGAACATTTGAACTTGAACTCAGGGGTGAGGTAGAAATGAAGGTAAATTTAAAAAAAGAGACTTTTCATTTTTAATGTGCATTTAGTTTTTAGAAAAATAATTGTGTCAATGAGACAGACTTCAAAAATTACATTTTTAAATACACTAAATATACATGTGAATATATATATATATATATATATATATATATATATATATATATATATATATATATATATATATATATATAATGTGACACCAGCATTGGAATATATACATCTATATATATATATATATATATATATATATATATATATATATATATATATATATATATATATATATATATATATATATATATATATATAATGTGACACCAGCATTGGAATCTATCAATTCTTTTCTCAAGGCAAAATCACAAATGACAATTATGAAATTGGCGCATAAACAAAACACACAAACATAATTGCTTTACAGAATATTCATAATGCTTAACTGTAGAGATTTACAAATACAAACAAATTAAAATTAATAAACTGAACAAACTAGAATGGCTCTGTTGATAAACTCTTGAAAGTTGTATTCTCCACCATTTGCATAAAGTTTGGACAACTTCCTTCATTATATCTTTTTGTTTATGGTCTTTAAGATTTTTGGTTTTTAATAAGGGAAAATAAAACAGATTGGAAACTTCCTAGAGACCTAGAGAGGATTCATTTCTGTGCTAGCATCTACTGAGAAATTTTCCTATGTTTGAAAAGCTTTGTGGATTTTTTTTCTTTTTTTCTTTATTTCACAACCTTTTTCATTCTAAATAAATCTTCATCTCTGTACCAATACATGAACATGCATGCATGTGCCATTCTGCATTTTCTTTATTGTCTTTTGAGGAAAACTGATTTAGGTCTAAATTTATCTACACCACTTTTCCAGCTTTATATTTAGATGATATATGTGTTCCTGAACTTGCATGTGTGTATATGTGTGTGTTAAAGATCAGAAAAGAAATTATCTACACTTTAATTACATATTTCTCAAAATCATATATGCCTGCTGTTTAAAGAATATATTTAACATGCTTGTGGTAGTTAAAACCTATTTTAAGACAAATGCTGGTTACAATCCTCCTATAAGCACACAATTTTTTTTCTGATTGACATATCATATAAGGTGTAAGTGAGAACAATATATATTATGTATGATATGAATTATGTATAATATGTATCATGTGTGATATGTATTATGTATATGCATTGTGTTCAATATGTATTATGTATATGTATTATGTATATGTATTATGTATGATATGTATCATGTATGATATGTATTATGTATGATATGTATTATGCATATGTATTATATGTATTATGTTGTTGTTGTTGGGCTTAATGCCATTTTTCAGCACACGATAGGCTATTCATGGCTACCAGTATTAATGGTGGAAGAAGAAACCGGGAAATCACCGGAAAGAACCACCGACCCACGAGAAGCTACTGTATTATGTATATGTATTATGTATATGCATTGCATTGTGTTCGATATGTATAATGTATATGTATTATGTATGATATGTATCATGTGATATGTATTATGTATATGTATTGTGTATGATATGTATGTATATGTATTATGTACTATATGTATTATGTATATGTATTATGTATTATATGTATTATGTATATGTATTATGTATATGTATTATGTATGATATGTATTATGTATATGTATTATGTATGTATTATGTATATGTATTATGTATGATATGTATTATGTATATGTATTATGTGTGATATGTATTATGTATGATATGAATTATGTATGATATGAATTATGTATGTTAATAGGCTTTTTCTCTATCCTTTAGGGCAAGGGAAAAGTCACCACCTACTGGTTACTAGGAGAACGGTATCCACCAGAATTATTGGAGAAGGATAAATAGCCACCTTTATACTGGAAACTGCTGATTGGACAAGTCAATTATGTTACCATAGAAACTGAAACCATGCATAAATATGCAAAGATTGAGGTCATTGCCTGTAAATAAACAGTGTACTGTATATACTTGCTTCTAAGTAAAGTCCATTTGCAAACAATATAGACCCGATCGGCCATTGCATATTGCATCTCCAGATCTGGGTCTATATTGTTTGTTGTACTTATATCTCCTAGCAACCTGCATAGACTCAGATCTTCCAGATCACAATGTGATGGCAAATCTGGGTCTATGAAGATTGTAGTTAAGCTTCACTTATAGGCGAGTAAACATGGTTGCTTACTTTAATATGGAATTTCGAAATGTGGGACTTCGAGAGTAACAAGGGATTCAGTGAATTAGCAGTTCAGACATATTCTATATGTTTATATTTTCACCATGTTGATGGTAATTTTTTAAAATAGCTATCAATGTGATTGACATAGTTTGTGATATCCACTCTGCACTTAAGATTTTGAGTAAATCCATGAATAAAAGAAATACTAATTTCAAAGGTAGACTTGATTTCATATTCCAAATCTTGTTGTAGCTGATGGTTCAGTATTCCAAGTTTGTATTTATTTTAAATTGGTAATTGATCTTGCTCATATCACACATTATCATAAATTAATTTCACCATTAAGTTACATCTTTACCATTAAATCTTACCTGTGCCATGCTAAAAATCACCGATGCCATGTTTTTGGCATTGAAGACCAATTACACCATGGATGCCAAACTGAATTGAGCTTTGAGTTTTATTCATGTATTTTGCCACATTTTGGTTATGGTTCTCTTCTGATGAGATCAATATTAGTCCTACCTTAAAATTCTTTAAATTTCACTGAATACCTAAAAATTTTAAAAAGAAATTTTTGTGAAAATTCTACTTCATGTGTATTTTGGTTCGAAGTACACAAATTGCATCCTAGAAAATTTGTATTCATCATCATAGTACTGTGTAAATTTATTTCGTTAAATCAGCCAGAATTTATTTCGTTAAATCAGCCAGAATTTATTTCGTTAAATCATGTCCAACCTGGTTTAAAGCCAGTAATGATGTTATGATAAAAATTACAGGTCCACACTCTATCACTAATTGCAATCAAAAGTACGTAGATGATGTCAACACAAGATAGATGATGTCAACCCAAGATTTCTAGAAGATAATTCCTCCTGGTTAGTTTGGTGTTTCATTGGTACCTTTTTTCTTGTTTGTTAAGTAGTGTCTGTAGTTTGAATGACAACTGGGTTGCACAAGTGATTAAAGCATTAGACCAATCAAACCTGCCCATTCAGTATGTATAATTGTTTCGAAGGTTCTTACATAGTGTGGCCAGCAGACCATTTCTGCCACTACAAGTTTTTTTTATTAACAATCCCTGTCCAAGATAAACAGGAGTATCCTAAACTTTATTAGACATGTGTATAATTTCTGTCATCTGCAGTCTATGCTCTATCTATTTACACCATTATCGAAGAGATTGCCTTTTTAATGTTATTTGTAGGAAATGAGCTAATCTTTGTCTCTTTTTCATTTACACCATTGCAAATAAAGGTTACTTTTTATTTTCTAAATTTGTAAATACTTTTTTTACTTCTGATAAAACTCTGCTGGACTGTGTGCTTCATGATTCATCAAACAATGACTAAGAATGAAGAAAAAAAAATCAGAAAAATAATTAATATGATAAATATATAATTGAAGTTTGATATTCCCATCAAAAGAAATGTGTTATTAAATGGACTCATATAAAGTGTATTTATTAAATTTTTTAAGTGTATGTAAATTCTGTTTAAATATTTGGTCTTAATATTGAGATAAAACATGGGGGGAAACTTTGTGTATGTTAAAATTAGATAAAAAAAGATGCCTGAAATACCTTAAGCTATTACGAGGGAAACAGTGAATCGAAGCACTTTAAATTATTTTAAAAAATATAATCCTATAATAGTTTATAAAGCACGGTATATCTTACCATAAATAAGGTACAGTAGCACCAAGGCAATCAAACTTTGTACTTTGTTTTTCTTTTTAAAGCCAAAAAATTTAAGAAAAACTAAAGGCCTGGAAGAAGGAACTTGAAGGTCAGCTTATCTACAGGCCCAAGGTCTTAACTTGAAAGTTTAAAAAAAAAAATTTATGTTGACTACCATAATTTTGGGACACGAAAATATAATTATTTTCTCTGTCCTACGATCTATATGCATGCAAAATTAGTTTTTAACAATTTCTTAAGATTCCAGAAATTTCACATTTTTGCAAATTTCACAACTCATTTGTTTTTGTTCCATGCAACACAATGTAATACAATTTGCACTGAAAAAATGCTTTGTATTTTCAGAGTATTTCTGTTAATTTTCAATTGGAATAACATTGCCCTCTTCCTACAGTGAGACTTCATTTTTATCTGCAAATGTATAGACTGTTTTGTATGTAATTTTCATCTAAATAATACACCCATAAAAGTAGAAATCCATACACGTTAAGTATTATATTGTAAGACCAGCCTGATCTGCCAAAGAAATTAGATCTTAAATACAGCTAGCAATTTCAAAGCACCTCTTTTTATTATTATTTTGAAGTTATGCTACCATCGACACAAGCACATGCTGCTACGCAAATGTACAATAGAGTAATAAAGTGTGTATATGTAGTTACATGAGCGAAACGTTCATTAAGCTTTTGAATATTTGCAAATCATTACAGCACAAAACCAACAATATTTTTATTATCAGGTTTTTCCAAGTCCTAAATTGTCAGTGTTATAAACCAAGTAAGAAAGATAGTCTTGGCTGTCATTAAATTTACAATACATTATTCTATTGCAATATGGTTGATCTACTGGAACTTAGGCTGAAAATATCATCTCCAAGAAAGTTAAACATTGTATGTGTTTTATACGAGTTGGAACAATCTACAGTATGTCAACCACTCAAACTGTCCATATGAGAATTCTTGAAATTTGCTGCTTAAAAAAACAAAACAAATAAAAAAAACAATTTACAGTTTACTTAAATTTGTGTGAATACATGTTTTGTTTTTAACAAGGACTTGCACATATCCATTCCACTTTTTTTGCACATTAAGGTTTAGCTTCAGGAACTGATTCAACTGTGTTACAACATTTTATCTTTCTAAAATAACTTATTGATTTACAAGGAGACTGAAGTAGCAGGTATACAAATAACCTTGTGTGCAGCTAACAATGTATAGATTTCAACAAATGTCTAACAATTCTATAAATGAGAAAAGAAAGAGACGCTTGAAGTCATTCCAAGTAATTCTTCATTGACAGTAAGTCTTTTTGGCTGTGTGTGGTTACATATAACACTTCACCGACAACAAATGGTACCCATAAATGCATTGAACAATGTGCTAGCATGCCAGTTTCTACTGTGTTCGGTCAAAATCAAAAGTATAAACCTCACCTACTTATGTTTTATGCACAGAATATACAGGTATATACTGTTTGAAGCCAGGTTTGGTTATGGACAAAGTTAAAGGCAATACTTTATATTTTTTATATAGAATACACCAATTTGAGTAATTTTTAATTTTGTAAAGAAAAAAAAAACAGGTTGAATTATCTGTATTGATACTTGTTTTAGGGATCATTGTTTTCACTCTGTCCAAAGAAAAATAGCTAAATGACTGGAACATAAAAAAAAAAAAATTGCAGATATATATGGGAAATGACATAGCCTTTTTTAAGATTTAGAACTGTGTAGATACAATACTTGCGAACCATGTTTTCTCCCAATGTCTATTTTGCTAAATGAAAGTAATTAAGTTACTTGAAAAAAAAATGGAAAGTCATAACTTTAAAAAAATGTTGAGTCTTTTTTAAACCTCTTTAAAAAGAACAACATTGATTCCAACCTTTGACTGGAATATATGTACATATTCATTTTTAATGCCAATGTCAATTACTGAAATCTGTACAGCATCTATTCTTTGTATGCAATGGATGAAAATCCATTTAAGATAGAACAAATTACTGCTTTGTTCTTATGTATTTAATGTTCTTGTTTCTTCGTTGCACTCAATGTCACACCTGCATATTCATTTGATTTTTTTGTAATTTTTAAGGTTTAGCATTTCTTAATCTTCATCTCAAATCTAAACCATCAATAAAATGAATTATCTTTTAATGCCTGTTTGTTTTTTAAAAAATAGATTCTCTATCAATCTATAGTGGCATGGTCTCCAAAAGATTGATAGAGACAACAGATACAATGGTTGACAGACAGACATTCTTATAAAAGGATGACAACATATCAGCCTGAATCTGCACATAAAATGGGTTAAACATGACAGTTTTGGTCATTTAGATTAGACTCAGAAATTAAAAATCACTTTCAAAACAAAATATGCACAGTGAATACATTTATTGTCATACATTACAAATACTTGTATGTACAAATTTTAACCAATCATATTGAATCGTACAATATTCTTCACACAGAAAAATATTTTGAGTATTAATGGGACAATTTTTATAAATGTGGAGAATAAATTGCATCTATCAACATTCCCACATTTTCACATGGTTCTTATTTAAAACATACAAAATCAACTTGTACCAGACACAGCATCATCAAAGTCCATGAAATACAGTATAAAAGCTATGGTCACATAATATTCTTTTTTAAAAAGTAATCAAAACATACAAAACCATGGAGAAAACTAACACAATCTCCACTATTAATAAAATGTTCTATCATATACATCTTTCAATGGAAGAGTTAATCATATTTTGGATCATGATTACAAATTTTGATTTGATGCATTTTGTGTTGTGTTGCATTTTATGAATAAAACTACAACTACTACCACTACTACCAATAATAATAAATATGTGAATTGGACAAGAATACTTGCTTGTGCTATTTAGTGGAAAATAGTATGAAAAATCTTACATATCCATATATAACAGTATTCATAGACCACATACAATTTCTACACTCATGTGGCAAGCTAAGACAAAAAGCAAACAGGACATCCAAAAATGGCAGTTATCAACAAAACCACGAAGTCTGTTTAAAACTTTTCCAATGATGCAGAATCAAGTGTAACAAAATACATAACTGTTGTTTGAAAATTCGGACTAATCACATTCTTGCATCCCCAAAATGTCACAGACAGTTTTTTGTGGGTGGTGAGGTGGAATGGAGTTATAGACAATAAATGCTTGTTGCCAAGTCTCACATTTCACTCATTCACATATAAACATAAATTTTAAATAATGACATAAATTTCAAAGGTAAAAAACAGACATAAATCTGTGGCACATTGGTTACTGAAAGAAGACTGATAAGGGTAATATATCATGATAATGAAACACAATTAATATCGGAGTTCAAAAAACATTCATTCACCACTCCAAAACAAGTTTAGAGACAAGTAACTATCAAACTCTTAGTCATTTCTGACAAATGAAGAAATGCTATTTAGAAGCAGAACTGAATAAAATGATTCTTGACTTAAAACAGATATTTTTAGACAATTAACTACATAATGCCTGACCTAAAATGGGTATATTTAGACAATGACTAAATAACTCCCTGACCTAAAATGGGTATATTTAGACAATGGCTAAATAACTTAAGAGCTAATTCACTCAGTTTGACTGGGGGAAAATAAAAATCAGTATGTCATCCTGAACTAATTAACATACTATATGAACACACATATAAATCAAGTCCAACTGCAAACTGTACAGACCCAGATCTTCTTTCACATTATGTTCCCACAGATCTGGCTTCGTGCATTTTGTTAGGAGTAACCAGAACAAATAACACAAATCCTGATCTGCAGGTGCATTATGCCTCTTGTTGATTGCAGCTCAAGTCAATAAAGGGACCATTATCTTTGCCTCTTTAAATCTAGCTGTTTATTTTAGGATGGGGGATGTAGGAAAACTTCCAGACGCCCAGCTATTCCAAGACTGGTAGTTTTATGGTTTGATTTAGCCAGATTCAAGTTCTGAGATTGTTTATTTCAGTTTGGGGGTGGGGAGGCAATAATCTCTGAATCCTCAGATACACAAGTCCATCTAAGTATTCCAGTACCTATGAGTTGTAGGTCTCTTTAATAACCAAATAGAGTATATCCAGTCTGGCTGGGTTCAAAATAAACTAAAATTTTAAAAAATATATATATATTTATCTTAGCTCATGCATGAATATGAAAATCAATTGGCCGTTGATTCAGATATCTATCAATAAAAAGTGCTGAAAAAGTTTCAGTAGCAACAACAATCTACCCCCATTTCCTATTGTCCCATATTGAGCTTAATAAAAGCTTACTTTGAATTCTCTGCAACACTTAATAAATAAATTGACTCTATGTCATAGATTATCTTTCTTGTTTTTGCACCGACGATCTCCAAAAGGTAGAGCTGATAGCAATATGGTATCCATTTGGAAGCAACTTTAATTACTGTATCACATAGAGAAATAGTGACAATTTTTTTTCGATATGTTGTATCAATGTTTATGCCTACTGTAAACTGAAACCAGATTCTCCCATTGTTTGTTCTTATATATTTTTATGACAAATGTGAGTCAAAATCTTACAAAGCACAACATAGTTTTACTCCAATTGAATTCTGACTTTATGTCACTCAGACACACCTTCGGAGAAATGTTGATAATATTTGATACACAAAATTTTGGATTTATTTCTCTTAAACAATATATCGGTTATCTCAATGATATTTCTCTGGCAGTACAGTAGAAACTGTCTTGAAAGACCACCCCTTCTGCCAAAAAATAATGGTCTCTCAAGACAGGTGGTCTCTCATAACAGGTCATAATACTATATAATCAGTAAATCTGTACATGGAGATTTTGGTCTCTCATGCCAGGTGGTCTCTCAAGACACGTTTTACTGTAATAGCAACTCTATGTAGTGTCATCAGCATTACAAACACATCAGACACTTTCCCATTTGCTGTGTGAAATCTAAGTGTGGTAGTGATGGTGGGTGTAATATGAGCTCATTTTTAAGAATATGATGCTGCGGATTTAATCCTAGGTACTATTCCCAATGACACATTGTGGCAACCAACCCAGGCCAGTCTGTCAGGGTATCAAATCCATGCCTCACATATTAAAGTTCAGATGCTGTACCAACCATACTACTGTGGTTCCCATGTGATGATTTTATGATATGATGATTTTATATTATCCATAAATATTTATATTTCACTGCCAATAACTTTCATCTCTCTTTTCTAATATTTTATGAGATTGCAAATAATGCTGGTCTTGAAGATTTGCCATTTCATAACATATATACTATTCTGCATGATTAAAGCCATTCTGTCCAGTTCCAAATGAGAAAACAAATTACATGTATTTGTGCTAAGCAATACACAATTCAGTTTAATACAGCTTCATTTTCTTTGGTCTTCGATATATTCTAAAAAGCAAGATCATTTATTATGCTACAGTAAAACCTGTCTTTAAAGACCACCCAAATATTATGGTGTTTCATTCCAATTCACAACATATGATCAATAAAAATGCTTTGAGAACATGTTCTCTCAGGACAGGTGGTCTCATTCATAAAAAATGGCATGAGCAGACAGTTGCATTGTTTACCTACATTGCTGGAGAATAGTTCCATACAGTCCAATTTACTGATATGTAACCAAAGCTAATAAAAGAGACCAGTAGGGCTCAACTAATTGTGATTCCAAAATTGATTTTGCATTTCCTGGCCTCTCACCATAAAATGGTATTTACTATGTTACTATACATATATATATATATATATATATATATATATATATATATATATATATATATATATATATATATATATATATATATATATATATATATATAAAACACTAAAAGCTCCTGTAGTTGAGCATGTATCCAAGGCAAATATGACAGAAGTATCAAAAATGTATGCTGCCATAAAAAAATGGAGACAACTTACTTATTATTATTATTATTATTATTATTATTATTATTATTATTATTATTATTATTATTATTATTATTATATACAGCAATATAAACAAATTAACATCAATATATTAATGTACGTTTTATTCATACTGAACGTCTTTGCAAAATCCACATATCCTGCTCTATGGAGGGGATATAAAGAGGTTTGAGCTGCCCCCATCCCCCCCAATTATGCCAAAGCATAAATAAGTAAATAAAACTACATTATCAGTTAGTTTCTTTTCATTCTTACAAGAACTTTATGAAAATGTAAAACTCAAATGTATCTTAAATTTACATGTAAATTATGGAAATCATTTCATAATAAATGGACATTACTTACTTTGCATCCATACTTTGTGTCACATATTGACAGGCGTATCAGACAGAAGTATTAAGATTCCCAAAATCAGCATTTGCAAAGATGATGATTTCACAAAAAATTTTGTCCTGCCCATATAAATGAAGCTATACAAGAAATCGTTGCATTTATACTTGAAAAACAGACAAAACTAACATAACCTTTTTTAATATGTTTGGCACATGGAATTAAATTCTCAATCCTATCATTTCCAATTTATGTTACATTTTCTAAGTTTTTTAACATTTTTTTAATTTTTACCTTATGTACCTATCCCTTTTAGCTAAATTTAGAACAGTTTTTCTATATATAAGTGGGTCTACTTAACCTGACTTGTATAACAGTACTATTATACAAAAGAGTACAAACATCTTTCACATTTTTGAAACAAGTCAATATTTTCATCTTTTTTGACAAAATATATCATCAAAAACAGTTATGATGTACCAGCTGGCAATGTTAACCTATAACCAATAACATCATAACTGTTAATCAAGCAGCCTTGTTGGACTAGATATTTTCTTGAAAGTTTATGTCATTTAAAATAAGCTATCCACTTTTCTTACAAATTCTTCATTAAACAAGAGAAAACAAAGATTTGAATTAATCTGTGACTAATCATGAATGCTTAGCAGCAGTTCTCACTCTTAAACCCTTAAGTTTAACTCACCTTAACTCTTGCCATTAAAAACAGTATCATCAATAATTATATGGCAATTGACATATAGTGTTTTTGATAACTTTTATAGAAATAGAAAACATTTCACATCTGAAAAATGAAAATAACATGTTCATGTATGATTCTTTGTTCAAATGACCAATCATCCTTTAAAGATAAACTGAAAAATCTGCTGCAAAGGTCTTATGTTTCATAATGTATTATACTACCATTATGAGCAGACTTAAACTTAGCATGGGCAAGGGTGATTTCTTTCGCTGCAATTGCCAACAAGAAAGAAAAACAACTATATTATGTAAACTATAAATAACATTGTATAATTGTGTGTGCATGTGTTGTGTGTGTGTGTGTGTATATATATATATATATATATATATATATATATATATATATATATATATATATATATATATATATATATCTCAAGTCATGTACAATCCAAACCCATCAGCATTTAGAAAACTATTGCACACATATGTTTTTGAAACAAGGTTTGGCGAGTGACACAAAAATTGTGTGATTTTGATTTTCTCAGAATTTAATAATAAAAAGTTGAACATAGATATTTATATAAAAACTCTAATACAATAATATTTGCCAATGATATCAAATATAATGACTAGCCCCTTCGACACTTCAAATGGAAAAAAAAACAAAGATATCAAAAATGTATAACATTGGTATACTCTATGTACATTATATACATTTTTTTGCGTGTGTGTGTATACACACACACACACATATACACACATGCATACATACACACACCAAGCCTGATTTTATCTGACATTTTCCCATAATGGTGAGCAATGGAAAATGTTGACTGTATATACTTCAAAACAACTATAATAACATTACACACACACATGAACACAGTCCAGTCTGCCAAGTACAGGTCTGAATCTCACGATTCTGTGATATTTTCAGACAGACTGGCTCATGATTCTCTGGTTTTGTCAGCATCATTAAGTGTGGAAGAAAGCATGAAAACACGGCTTGCCATAACAGCATGTGTTTATTGCCATGATGTTCCTATAGTCAGAAATAATTGTAATCCATTCTGAAAGATAAAGAGAAAATTATCATTATTTCGACCTTGCTATTAAAATAATGTAAATCTGTTCTGAAGCATATTAGTCTTTAGAGCCAACAAGTTTATATTTCTTGGATAAAAAATAATGAAACTAGAATGATTTGTAATGCCGTATATACTCACTTATAGCTCTAGTGCCAAATGCAAATAAGATGCACTTTGATCTGTTGTCGCTAGCAGATCTGAGTCTATGTTGTTTGTTCTAACAATTACCACAAACTGCTCAGATCCAGATTTGCCAATGTTCTATAGTTCTGACTGCAGTTTAGTTGGAGTTGTTATAAGCGAGTATAGTCGGCATATGATGTCATTTAACACCATAAGATGACTTTGTAAAATCTACATGCCCCTGAAAGATTTTTTAAAACATTCTCTACAATAATAGACCCCACAATATTTTGAAGGCAAATTTTAAAAAAAACTTTAAAGGTTTCTCAACCACTTCTAAAATACACTTCAATATATTCAAAGCACCCCAGTTTCAATCGAAATCATAAATGCTGTAGAGCTGTTACCTTTACAAAAAAAGATACTGCCTGCAGGTTTGCACAATCAGCTTTTGATTATGATATACTTTATAATTATGCAAAAGGTTTTAGATGGCAGTTTTAATACCACAGGAAAGTGAGGGTTTGCACTTCCATTTATGAATCACTACACTAAAATCTAGATTCATTACACTCTATATAGCATTATAAATCTAGATTCATTACACTCTGTACCATTACAAATATAGATTCTTTACACTCTCCACTAATATAAATCTAGATTTATTATACTCTAATATGATAAACCATGATTGCTTACACTCTACTGTTATAAATCTAGATTCATCAAACTATTTAGTATTGTAAATCTACATTTATTACATCATGCTTGTATAAAGCTTCATTACATTCTATACTATCTTTAACACAAATTCATTACACTCTATATAATGTTATACATCAAGATAGATTACACTCTACACCATTATAAATCTAGGTAAAACACACCCAATACTGTTATTATTTTAGGTTCATTACACTCGATACTGATATAAATATAGACTGAATACACTCCATACTGCTATAATACTAGATCAATTACACTCCATAATGGTTAAAATCTAGAATCATTATATTCTATACTGGTATACATCTAGATTCATTACACTCCATACTGTTAAAAATCTAGATTCAATACACTCCATACTGGTATAAGTCTAGATTCATTACACTCTATACTGTTATAAATCTTGATTCATTAGACTCTATACTGTTATAAATCTAAATTCAATACACTCTACACTGTAAAAAAAATCTAGATTCATTACGCTCTATCCTGCTGTAATCTATATTCATTACACTCTATACTGTTATAAATCTTGATTCATTAGACTCTATACTGTTATAGATCTAGATTCATGTCACTCCATACTGTTATAAATCTAGATTCATTACACTCCATATTGGTAAAAATCTATATTCATTACACTCATCCTATTATAACTCTAAATTCATTACAGTCTATCCTGCTGTAAATCTATATTCATTACACTCTATACTGTTATAAATCTTGATTCATTAGACTCTATACTGTTATAAATCTAGATTCATGTCACTCAATCCTGTTATAAATTTAGATTCATTACACTCTATACTGTTATAAATCTAGATTCATTACACTCTATCCTGCTGTAAATCTATATTAACTACACTCTCTACTGTTATAAATCTAGACTTGTTACACTCCATACTAGTATAAATCTAGATTCATTACACTCCATAATGTTATAAATCTAGATTCATTAAACTATATACTGTTATAAATCTAGATTCATTACATTCTATCTTGCTGTAAATCTAGATTCATTACACTCTATACTGTTACAAACCTAGATTTATTACACTGAATACTGTTATAAATATAGATTTATTACACTCTATCCTGCTGTAAATCTAGATTCATTAATTTATATACTGTTATAATTCTAGATTCATTAGACTCTATATGGTTATAAATCTTAGACTCCAAGAAACTGACAATTATAAGCACATTTTATGTTTGATCAAATCAGACAGGATATAAGCTTCCAGTGTTTTTGAGCACAGTTAATCAAATGCATGATTACCTCATTAACATGAATGCATCTTACTGTGAATGGACATGTCAGAGATCTTGAAGATATAAGTATGTAGAGCAACTTTGACAAAGATCAGATGAGACATACATCCCTCTAGAACTGTACCATGCTCAACCAATCAGATGCATAATCCCCTTGTATGCATGGATCTCACTAATTATTAAATCCAGTAAAGATCCTGATAATAAAAGCTTATTGTCCAAGTTACGTCGAAACCCAATCATAAATGCTGCATCCTGAGTGGTGATGCAAATCACCTCATTATTGTTGATGGTTCCGGCTCACGAGTGTAACAATGCAAGTTCTTGATATCAGGAGCCCATATTTCAAGTTTGATACATATCAGATCAGAAATGTGACTTAATGAGTGGTAACAAGCTAAGCCAATCCAATGTAAAATCACTTAATTGGTACATGAGGGTATTATTAATAATCGAAGGCATGCAAGATTTTAATGATATAACCATATACTACTGGTTTTATTACAATCAAATCAGAAATGGGGCCTTCAGTGTGGTAAGAAACACAGCCAATAAGATGCAACACCTCATTAGATCACCTCATTAATATGCATGACTATCGCTCATCATTGAACTTGTGACATACGACATATGACTTTCGACATACGACATATGACTTGCGACATATGACATGACTCGTGACATACAACATATGACTTGCGACATATGACATGACTCACGACATACACGACTCACAACATACGACATGACTCATGACATACGACTAAGGATGCATGATGCTCATTTGTCCATACCACCAGGTCAACTATACACTGGGAGTTTTAACAAGATTTGTCAAAAACTGATGTTATGCAAAGGCATATTTTTAAGTCAGACGTCTAAAAAAGAATCAATTTTTTTGTGCACGATATGAATAACTAACCATTGTTTCACACGTGGATTGCATACCTCACTACAGGGGCATTTCTGACATTCCTGGTGTGTCTGTGGCTGTAGGGAGGGGGCCCATCTTCATCATAAAGACTAGGGGGTACATCGCAATACACCCTTCTGCCATTATGTCCTGTGTAATACGTGAACATACTGCTGTCAGAATGTGTAAACCCTGCAAAGACATACAAATAGCTACATTAGTACAGTTTCGACTTCATCTTAACAAATCGTGTCTGAAATATATGTCAAAGCATCTCACAGAACAAAAAACTGGTGACATTATCTAAAATACAGGGTTGATCTGTCATTTAGTTCTGCTTATGTCTTGCAACATAAGAAAGCATTATGCAGATATATACAACCACAATATGCAATAAAAAGGTGCACTATCTGTAGCACATTTTGCAACGGATTCATGGTATTTTTTTTGTAACCTACATTTTACTCTGTTCATGCTTTCATTTCCTTTCTAATTATTCCATCATGTTTCCATACCATTTCTTTCCATTCTTCAATAATCTATATGTGAATGTTTTTGTGTGTGTGTGTGTGTGTGTGTGTGTGTGTGTGTGTGTGTGTGCGACTGCACATGATTTAGATTTGTTCAGTACCTTTAAAAAATTTTCAGTCATATCGCTACAATGTCTGCAGTGTGGCAGTTTATAGGGATGTCTAAAACTGAGGTATCATGACACAGATATGTGGCATGATGTCCCACTCTGTCCCATTTTCCTGACACAAGGCTGACCAGTCCTAATGCTAACCTCAGAATGCTGAGTGTGACACTTCTAGTACAAATTTTATAAGGTTTTGGTATGTCTTGATAGGTCTGCATGTTACATGTGGATTAATATGTCTTGTTAGGTCTGCATGTTACATGTGGATTAGTATATCTTGATAGGTCTGCATGTTACATGTGGATTATTATGTCTTGATAGATCTGAATGTTACATGTGGATTATTATGTCATGATCGGTCTGCATGTTACATTAAGAAATTTGGTACTGGGGTTTAGCTCAGACATTCGACTTTATATGCCTATCCAAAAATTGGCCTTTTATCATCCCTTTAAGGAATGCCAGACCATTTTAGCATGCCACTACTCGATATGGCCATGATTGTGCCCATATAATATGCAAGAACAATGCACTGAATGGAATACTGCCTTTCCCTGAAAAATTTAAATAAGTTATAAATAAATGCAGTATATCATTTTCTTTTAACAGTATTCCATTCAACGGAATTACACTTGCATTAAGTTCATGCAATCATGTCTATGTCAAGCAGTAGCATGAGAAAATGGTCTGGAATTCCTTAAAGAGGCAAGTTGTTGTTCTTTTTATAGGGTTTAACATCATTTTTCAGCACAAGATAGGCTATACATGGCAGCCAGTAATAATGGTGGAGGAAAAACCCGAAAACCCTAGAACCACCGATCCACAAGTAGATACTGGCAGGCTTTCATACTTACCCATGTTAACCATGTCTGGACTCAAACGCAGACAGAGGTGAGATGGCAGTGATCCATAACGGTCAGTGCTTTAGACCACTCGGGGCCCCAAGAGACAAGTCAAACTTGGGATGTGCATACAAAGTGGAATGCCTGAGCTAAGCATTAGTACCAAATTTATGCTATGCAAAAAGTAGCTTTTTTGTTTATGCTATTTGTATTCTGACAGGTAAACTATGATCCAGAGCCTCGTATCATTGCTGTTAGTCATAGTTAAATTGTAAACAATGATACAAGACCCCATGTTGTAAGCAAAGATGCGTGCCCGCAGTGCATTGTTTTATTGGCTGACTTGCAATAGTAGTGCACATTATATTATTCATTGGAACAATCCATATACAACAGTTTATATCATTATCTATTAAAATATATTTCACTGCTTTTATGTAGTAAAACATATAACAAGGTTTCAATATATTTTTATTAAATAAACTGATAAAAATAACTTACTCAAATTTCTGTCAGCTCGATTCTGACCCTCATAAATACGTTCGGAATGCCTTTGGTCTGATCGTGGATATTGATGATAAATCCTATAGGAACTTCTTCTCTCATTATGTGACTCCGAATCATGTGTTTCTTGCTGAAGCAGACTTCTACCATGTCTTTCATTTTGGTCTGTAGATGGCTGAACAGATCTATTTGGCAACGGGGATTGGACTGAAGGTCTTAAGGCACTGGATCTTGGGTTGGTATTTGGCACATTGGAATTCACATTTGTCATAGGATTAGGCATTCTTGGATTTGCACTAATCTCCCTTACCTGAATAGTTTCATAATGATGTTCAATTGGCGTGGACGTCATCTGTCTATTGAGAGGGGCTGATATTTCTGTTCGATTGGATTGCTCATTGATGGCTTCATCATACGTTGGAGGAATGGTAGTATTGCCTTGGCCACCATCTGTATCTTGCTCTGCTGGATTTATATTGCCATTTACACAGGTATTCTGGGTAATCACGGGAATCCACGTCCAAATGTCGTCATAGGATGTGAAGCTTGGATTCACTCCTCCATGGGGAGGGCATGCTCCACTTGTCCTTGTATAAAACAATCCTTGCCTGTAGATATAAAGTCTTTTTTTTATTTTTGTAAGTACCTTGCATAATTGCGGCAGACTAATCAGAGCACGAAAGTTTTATGAAAGGTGGGGGGGTAATGCATATCCACTAAATTCTAACTTAGAGATCAGGCTTGTGTGGAAAGTATCATGAAAAGGTGTTACAAATAAAATGGCTCAAAGGAAGAATCTCATTTTTTTAAAAATTTAATGACAGTTTTGTGGCTGTTGTAAGTCCTTAATTTGATGTTGATATGTATGTATGTATATATGTATGTATGTATGTATGTATGCTTACATGTATGTATGTATTTATGTATGTGTTTATGTATGTATGTGTGTTTGTGTATGTATGTATGTATGTATGTCTGTATGTATGTATGTATGCATGCATGCATGCATGTATGTATGTATGTATGTATGTATGTATGTATGTATGTATGTATGTATGTATGTATGTTTTTATGTATGTATATGTATGTACGTACGTATGTATATACGTACGTACGTATGTATATGTATAATTTTGTATGTATACTTAAGGATAAACTGCACCTCAGCACAATACTATATGTACCGAAAAAGAGTTAATTTCTAAAGATGTAACTATACAGAACCGCACATAAGAAAAACTTAATTTGTTATACTAACAAATAAAATAAATAAATAAATAAATAATAACAGCCTTACCTGGCATGGAGTGGGTGTCTTCCCTTCTTGTGAGCTCTCAAAACACAACCCATCAATACGATTAGGGTGACAAGCAAGACGCCACCAAGGCCCCACAGAATTATGATGACGCTGTCGATATGAAATGGTCCTTGGTTCTCAGGTAAAATGCTAAGCATAGAGGTACTGTTCAGCGACGCAGTGGTGGAATCTATATGAACAAAAACGGAATTAAAATTAACCAGGTAACAAAATTTCCAAAGAGCTGTCGGTTCCACAAGAATGTTAAATTTACCCAATTTATCTTTTATAGAATATCAAATTTTCTGTAGATTTAGAGAAAGGTCTTGCATCAGGTTCTGTCACATTTTCATGGGATCTTTTTTATTAGAAGATTCAAGGTTATCGTTTAAAACAATTTTTAAAAAAATGTTGATAAATGCTCTTAAACTACGGTATTTTAGCTAGAAATAAGCTACCAAAACTCTTCGTTGCTACATTCCTACCTGGGCACATGTGATAACATGGAATACACAAAATTCCCACCAATATGAATGAATGTGTGTGTGTGTGTGTGTGTGTGGACGAAAACTCGTGCATAATAATAAGTAATTCCGTGTAAGTGCTATTCTTTTTTATGTTGGCTGCTGTTATTTGATTTCATTTTTTATGATCCCTCAATACGAAAAACCTATGCAATATATATTGAGCGACTATTTAATCACCTACACTGCCTAACTGGCCTAAAGGAAAATAATGTATATATCAACTTTGAGTATGTATTTTTAGCTAACATGGAAGGCTATGGAAAACGGGGACATAAAAATCATTATCTATTTTAATCGATTTTGGCTGAAATGAGACGATCGCATCGAACATTTTCTACAACATAAAAGGAAGTCAGTTTGTTGATAATATCAAAATTGCCTCAAGGGTAACAGATTTGTTCTATTTCAAACCATCTTGACAGATGGGCATTGAACTGTGTGAAATACGCTTAAAGGTTGTCAAACGCGTTTGACAGTAAAGTTAATCAACTGTTTCCAAAAAGGTAGCCAAACAGCTATGTAAAGAAAGCCATCATTTTGTGATATATGATTATAAAATAACTTGTGAAGACTTAATGCGAGCAAAAAACTGATAAATGTATGACTTCTTTTTTGCGTTACGGAGTTACACCATCTGATTAAAATCAAATCTTCACTGTCCAACGTGAAGGACAGTGGATATGATTTTAATCCGATTGCGGAGTCATTCGATCGCTCTAGTTTGCGATGTAAGGGAGGTAAGTGGCAGATAGTGACAACGAATGTGAACAAAGGGAGATAACTTGTAAATATTTCCCTCAGATGAATGCGTTCAATAATAAGTATTTTGTTTCTTTAAATTCGTACATTATTTTGGTGAATTTAAATTATAAAGAAAGTATAAATTCTTTTTTAAAATAAAAAGAAACAGGCAATGACATATTGGTAGGTTAGATATTCAAAAGAAGAAAGTGTCTCTGTATACTGAATGAATGAATAAAAAATCCCCCATGCGCTAAAATGATGTTCGCAAAAACCCCAAACTCTTCCTCTTTTCTCTTAATGTAAGATGTAGCCGAGCCGGACATGCTAAAAGGCTACAAGCAACTATAATCCAAAAGTCGGTCAGTATAATTCTATGGACAACCTCACAGCTGACAGCACGTGCCAATTCTGTACCTATACCGTCATCAGAAGCAGATTGGTAGAATCTGATGGAATTAAGCGAATCAAAAAAAAAAAAATAAGGCGACCGTGCACCAAACCGAGCAATGGTAGAGTGGATGGAATACAATGCAAGTGAGTGTCTAGAGAATAGGACACACACCTACTACACCTCCACCACAATCATCTCAAAATTAACACGACCTGCTAAAATTCGTTTTAAGAAAATCACGGTGATAGTTTTTTTTTTCTTCATTTATGTTACAGTTTCCGATAAATGTATGAAAAACAGTTACTAAGAACAGAAAAATGTAAATATCCTCTACATATTGACCACACGTGCGGATATTTCCGCATTTTCAGATTTGTTTGTCCTGGACACGGATACAAAGATAGATAATTCAAAAGTACGGAGTTTTTGTTATGATCAAAACTGTATCGTTAAAACTTGTTATTTATTCAAACTTTTGCTTCTACCGTTTACGTTGTTATTGTTTTTCTTTCAAAATATGGCCAATGATCGCAAACAGTGCGTGTTAAGGAGTGAATTATAATAAATATTTCTCAAATAATGAGTACTACGACACGTTTTGTTATTATTTTACTAATATCATTCATAATGAACTTCAAGCGCCGATTTATTTTCTAGAATGTGAACTAGTTTAAGAAATGTTTGCAGGATGTGTATGTGATCAACCTGCTTCCACCTAAAGGATGACCATTGGTATTTAGGACAATAATATGAACGAAGAACTTTCGAAAATATTATCTTTGTTTATAAAACAGTTTAAATAGAAATTTAATTGTTTATTGTGTTAGTCGGTTAATATGCATGAAATTTTGTGTGCTATTGTTATTCATTGTGTTTGTATTTTTGAATATCTTTTAAATTATGTCACTTATGTCTTGCCATTTTTCTAATGCTTATTTTTTAAACTTAAGAGTATAATTTTTCATTGTAACGTTTAGTCTTACCCCAAATCTTTCTTGTGTTAAATTATGGGATCAGGAAATCATTAAGAGGGACTCTTGAGTTGCCAGATGTGCAACATCGGCATGATAATCGCGTTGCTAAGCAATCCTGGGAAATTATGCATTGCTTCCTGGTCGACGGCTGCTAGTACACCCATTGAGATGGTGTTACCACAATGGCTTTGTGTAACTAACGAAATGACGGTCCCGGCCAGTTACAGTTTTGACGCGGGAAAGGGAAAGTGTGGTGGCGTGCGAAACAAAACCCACCACACGAGCTGTCGATAGATATAGCCATTTTTCTCGAGGAACAATCGTAATAAACGTATGCTTTGCGTGAGATATAATTAACCCTTGGCCGTAGAGAGCGATCACGGGCCCTATGATAAGGAACACACGGGCCTCTTCTAGTTCTTGTTCAATCAGTTTTTTTTAAAAAATAAAAGTAAAAGGGCGTTGTTCGGCTCGGGCCCTGTACATATTCCCGCCACCCCCTCCTTCGGCCCTGAAGTAACCTCTCGTTTTGTCACTATCACGTTTCTGAAGTGCAGAATAAAATAAAAAGAGAAAGAAATTATGCATGTGATAAATGGCATTAGACGACGTTGTATTCTCTCTCTCTCTCTCTCTCTCTCTCTCTCTCTCTCTCTCTCTCTCTCTCTCTCTCTCTCTCTCTCTCTCTCTCTCTCTCAAAAGAAAAAGAAGAAAATAGTGGTAGTAAAAGAAATTAAGTACCAATAAATCATTTACATAAAAACCATTCTTTGCACAGACGTAGATCTGTTAGCGTATTATGTCAAGGCATAAACTGGAAACTATTCAACTCGTGTTATAAATGCAGTATTAAATGATAACCACAATTATTTAATACTAAATTTATAAAGGAGTTGAATAATTTCCACTTTTTGACTTGGGATAATGCACTATCAGATCGACGCATATGCAGTTTGTAATGTTTAAACACTATAACAGAAAACAACATAAAACCTGATCTGAACAAACATTATGAGAAGGCAGACCAGAATCTATGTTGGAAGCAGTTAGGCCAGACTTATATAAAGTAGCATAGAGGTTTGAAAATTTAAAATATATGTTGCCAACAGATATGAAATTTTCATCCCTTATTCGAGAAACAGTATAATACCTTCAACATGATAACCAAAATGAAATTAACATTGACAAATGTAACATTAAGACAAACTGACATCGACATTTTCTATATTTTGCGCATGTATGTGGAACAGAGTAATTATTTCATACTTTTACAGATAAAGGTTTCGCTACATTGCGCTTTATGGATATTCGTTCTTCTTACCATATCTAGTTCAGTCTATAAAAAATGCAACTTTTTCAATCTCTAAAATATTTACATAAATGCTTTTTCGTCCTAGGCATAAGGTCAAGTTTGGTTGTTTCTTTCTTTGATATTTCCATTTTGTAATGGCATTTTAGCATAGCAATTCCCCATACCGTGCTGATCAAAGAGATGGTATCCTTTGTTGGGGATGGAAGATGGCCTCAGCGGGATTGGAACCCGCGACCCTTGGTTTGCGTGTCCCTGATTTACAGCGAATCCCTGCCATGCAGAAGAAAGAAAAACTGTAATTTGTATCCAAAGATTAAGACGCATAAGGGACCAACTATTTCATCTTCAAAGTTGGTTTGGGTAGGTGCTTGAAGCCATTTCCAAAAATTCCGGCTCCCAAATAGTTTGAGGACAATAAATTCTTCATCTAAGTTTGGGGGAAAAGAACTAGAATTATATTCATTATGCTAGATTTGAAGGGAAAAAAAATATCTTATAGATAAAAAAATCCCCTTCTGATTCAAAATAAAAACCACGCCACCCCAAACCCACTCCAGATGTTCGATATCTGGAAAATTAGTCATTAAATTTTCGAATAAAGAATATCTCAAATGATTGAAGTGTGTCATTTCGCGATCCGGATTTCAGTTGTTTTTGTTTGAAATTACAGAACACGTCTATATACATCTAACTTATAGCCACTACTCCATCCCACCCCATCATCCACCCAAATGCCTTTTTTTTTTACCTTAATTAATTTTAAAATAGACAATTCTTAACGATCTCTAGGAGAAGATGGTTTGTTCATCTTGAATGTCATTTCCGCTTGAGCAATCTCCGACAACTGCAGTTACATAAATCCTATGCTAATCTGTTACCGTATTGTATTTGAAAAGTCCACGTTCAGACAAGCTACAACCGAGTGAAATTTAAATATTTTTTTCTATTCCATTACTCACGCTGTGCCTTTTATCGTTTTGTATGCATGACAATAGTCCCTCCTGTATAAAATCGCCACTTAAAAGACAAGCGCGTGAACCGATTAGTGGCAAACAACAGATACCCCTCCGCCAAATGCCAGCCTCTAATTACAGATTCAGAAATGAAGGAAAACGTTCATTTTCGTCTGATTGCCGAATCAAAATCGGCAACATCACGCATTGTTCTTAAGATAATGAATGGGTACTTTGAAATTTCAAACTGTCGTAAAAGTGTTTATTGGAGGCTGGATGATGCATATACGTTCGAATCGCCAGCTGTCCGCTTGATAACGAATTGTTGAGAGTGGTAAAATCAATTAGGCTTTAGGCCTTCTGTTAATGTTCTGGGTAAAGAGGGAATTAAATGTCCGTGAAATTGAGGACAATGATTAAATAAATGATATGCTCAGAATTTGCCAAATGTATCAACACAACATCTGCACATGGTAATTCAAAAGATGAAAATAATCAGGTCTAGATGCACAATGCTACGTATTAAGAACATTTCCCAAACATTATTTAATTTTGCATCTTTACTTCAAATTTTAATTAATACATATTTCGAAGACTAACTATTTGTTAATATTTTTGAAAAATATATTTAGTACGTTTTCGCAATTTTAAGAAAAAAAGATCAAATAACGGGTATGATTGTCTCGCTCTATTTGTAAAAGGATGAAGATTATAGATGTGCACTCTTGTGACTTAATACGACATGTCATAGTTGTAAGTAAACATCTTGTATTCTACACAAACACACACACACACACACGAATATGTATATATACAAACGCCAGCAGTCCAAGAAATGTAAATTTTCGAAATGCAAAATTCTACCAAACATCAAATAGCCCATTAACTACACGTACGAACTACCGCATTCCACAGCCAGGTAATAACTTTCCCGGAATGTCGAATAAAACCCGACGTCAAGTATAATAGACTATGCTTGTAGTAGATTATGTATCAATTAGTGAAAGCAATCATTACCTCCTATTTTTTCTTCCACTTCTAAATAATTCAATCGCCCGTCTCGTATTGCTTACGAAACGGAAATAGAATTGCTGAGGTTATTGATTTACCTGATTAACCTGACAGAATACTTCTAGCACACCTGGCTCTGTGGTTGATCCAGGTAACCACGACGTCTAACGCCTGATCATTGTTTGCACGACAATTATCTCGCGACGGGCTACAAAACACTCGCGGTTAATTTGTAAGTGCTTCCGGCCCAGGTACCTGTATCGAATTACGGAACGTAACGGTGAAAATGAAAATATTTGAGACTGGAAAAAGGCAGAATATTATCTCGGACCTGCAGCGGCCTCAGATATTCCTTTAAACCTGCCTTTGCAACTGTACACCAATCTTCTCGCTCAAATTTACAGGACGATATCTACTGTCTTGAATTATAATGTTCGTCATCAAACATGGATACCATGCAAACAAATTATGCTAATTTTATAATCAAAAACCCCAACTTTATTATAAATCAAATGCCATTAAATTTGCATGTCCTTAAAAGCTTCCATGTAAATGTTCCACACGATATCAAATTATTCTTACCACCGTTTTCCATCAATATTTTTTTAAAACAAACTTGTGTGTTTGCGTATATATGCAACTCATTAATCATCGAGCAAATCAACAAATAATTGTACCCGTTTTCTACATAATTTTTACAACAGACTTCACAAGTTCGTTGATTTCTTGGACTATTTCTGTCTCCACCATATTGTATCAGAAAAGAAAACGCCGAAACTTCGACTAATATATTTTGTAAGCGTCTAATATACCCGGATAGTTTGATAACCAAACAAAATTTGATTTGAAGGTCTTGTTCAATGCTACGTTTATTTTTCCAAACGAGCCAGTGCGTTGCTAAAACAAGCCCGAACAATTATCTAAACGAGCCAGGGCGTTTGCTAAACCAGCCCGAACAATTATCTAAACGATCCAGGGCGTTTGCTAAGCCAGCCTTAACAATTATCTAAACGAACCAGGGCGTTTTCTAAACCAGCCCGAAAAATTATCTAAACGAGCCAGGGTGTTTTTTAAACCAGCCCGAACAATTATCTAAACGAGCCCAAACTTTCAGCTGAACCAGCCCAAATGCTTGCTAAACAAGCCCGAACGTTTACTAAACGAGTGTGTGAATTCATAGAATGAGGATTTTCCAATATATAATTAACTCGCACACATACGACACGTTTTTAATATTACTGTATAACATCGTAAATAATACAATAAGGTCCAACAACAACAACAACAACAACAACAATAATAATAATAATAATAATAATAATAATAATAATAATAATAATAATAATAATAATAATAATAATAATACATTTTGACCGCACTTTTCTTTCTTTGATGAAATTCATATAAAGCAAGATAAGACATGTATGAAACATGTAACGTGGAACACTTAGAAGTGACAGTTGTCATGCAGAACATTAAGTCTTGAAACGCCACTGGATAGTAAAACAATACATTCTATTCAAGCTGAGTTGCAGAAACAGAATAATGAAGTCTTGAAAAACAATATTTAAGACGTAATCTTTCTTTGATCTGGAATGCTCTGGGTGTCTAAATGGAGAGTGCGTCCGCATCGGATGCTTGAGGTCGCGGGTTTGAGTCTACCACACTTATAATCACTAAAAACCTATACACGGCAAACATCCTATAGATCTGACTGGAAAATTGTTAAAGCTACGCTAAAAATTCAAATCACACATATACACACACATGCACGCACAAACCTCTTTGATCTGAACAGTTGTCTATGAGATGAATTTTCTAAGAAAATGAACATGCAGTCCTATCTCACCCTGACTTGCAACAGCTCGCCATCGCAAAATCCGCACGCTTTTCACTACGTATTTCAACTCATTCCCACCTCATACATAACACAGAACTCGTCTTGTACATACGGAGTCTTCTTGCTTTAAATGTCAACGTAATTAAATTGTTTGCACACATTACCTTTGACCCCATCGTGGTAGCAAAAAGATAAATGATGTCATCACTTTAGCAAATGGTTGCCAAATAAGAAAAAAGAGATGCGGGACCGGACAGACGAACGGATATATTTGGAGATTGTCACAAAATCCCCAACGCACTTCCCCATCGCTCTAAAACACACACACACACGAACATAAGAATCGATTTTTGTTTTTGTTGGTGGCACTATTTATCAAACTATTGGCCATTTCGGGTAAACTGAATAGAGAGGTTTTGTCCCTTTTCTCCGCAAGACAGTTTTGTCACCCTTAACCTAGGGTCTATTTCAAAGTTATTTGCTCTTTCTCTTTCATAGAACGTATGTTTTTATATTTTTTTTGTTTGGATCTATACTAAATTTGTTAGTTGTTTAACAATTAATGGTCTTTGCATGAGTATATCATATCCTTTAGGGATCTTTCTTTTTTGCATGATTCTTATAATATTATTTTAAAGTAAATTTTATAAAATTGGAACGTCGCTGCGTGCACATTCTCAAGAAAGATAATTTTGAATTTTAAACTACATAATGAAAGGCATGACAGATGCTCTTTGTGTCTATGCATATATAACAAGTTCGAGGTCTGATTTGCATTAAATGAGCGAATTGACGACACGGAGTCGTTATCGAAAAAAAGAACGCGGAGGTAGGGGAGTCAGATCCAGCTTTAGCTTATTTTACATACATCTGAATCAAAGAAGGGTCAGATCCAGCTTTAGCTTTTTTAACACATTTCTGAATCAAACGACGAATAATCGGTGCTGTTTCCTATGTAGATGGCAAAATAAATGTAGTATGAATTTGTATATAGCATTCAGTGTACAAATGTCATCGAGTTATGGTACGAAGAGGGTAAAATAGACGGAAAATGCACCTGCCGTGTAAAGTATACACAAGAAAAAGGAAGCAACTGGTAAAAGACTAGTTTATGTTTGGGGTGGCGTTGGAAGAGGTGGGCTTGGAGTTTATTTATTGTTTCATCTGCAGATCACTTTTTGTTACTGACATATTATTTATGACTTTTAGTTCAGAGCAAGCATATTTCTTTCAAGCTATTCCACCCACCCCAAGAAAAAAAATAAATGCAAGGTCCACGACCCTTAATGTAAAACTGTTTTGTAGGACAGCAGTTAAAGCGTCTGTCTCGTAGTCCAATGATTGTGGATTCAATACCAGCACGCGTAAGCATATGGCTCCATTTCCTAGTCGGCGGCCCAGGGTGATACCCTAAGGTATTTACAGCGAAATGCTATTCCTCCTCTGTAATCGTTGGTTCGAGTCTCAGCCCGGCTAACGTCGGTACGTGAGAAAGCTTGTAGTTTCCCGTAAGTCGGTGGTTCTTCCTCCACCAAATACATTGGCAGCCATGTAGAGACGCTCACGAGCTGAACAATGGTGTTTAACCCAGAAAACCAAACCAAGCCAAGCCATTTTCTCCTCCATCATATGATAAATAAGGTCTTACTGGATAGTTTTGTATTTTGACACCCCGGATAGTTTCGTATTTTGACACCCCCCTAATTTTTAAGGTACAAGGCATGAGCCTAATTATGACAACCCTAGCATTTATAAATTCACACATAAGCTAAATATGTATTGTGGTTTACATTTACTTTGAGTTATGCTTGTAAATTGGTTACTTTGTTGGTGACGGCCTGTCACAGTTTGACTAGCATTGGGGATCAAATGCGTAACTTGGGCTGCAAATGTGCACCCGACTTAGCTTACGTATTTACAGAGGAGAATATCTAAAAATCTACATGGTTGAGGGGTGATGAAAAGTATGTTAATTTGTTATAGTACTAGTGAACTTTCAAGATCAATAAGGTACATACTAACTCTGTTAGCCTGCTTCGCACAGGAACAGGTTTCAAATAGCACTTTTCTGTCAAAAATGAATGTAAAAAAGAGGGGTTGGTGGTAGTATAGGTTCAGTATCAAAACCACCAGTTGCATAAGGAATTAACCTTAATACCTTAGTCAGAATCTTACAATCATCCTTTCAACAAAAATCATTAGTTTTTATTTGTATCTTTATTGAAAAAATATCATTTTTCTGCAATAGGCCATCGTCGGATTAAAATTTGCCAAAACAACTGTCCAGGGAGACCTAATGTGTCGATAGTGCGTTTTTTTTTTTGCTCTCATCCCCCTTTCCGGCCGAATCCATGCACACACTTACTGACATGTTTGATAATATTTCATATAAATTTAATTAATGACTTTCACCTAATGAAATAGTCCCATAAGATTACGAATTATTTTAGGCATATATGAATGCATTTATCAAATTTTAATTTACACCTTGTGTGCAATTTAAAAGCAATTTAAAAGCTAAAGCAACACAAGTAATGAAGAAAATTACACAAGCAGCATTACTGTCCAAGTATCTGCTGTAAATGAAATATTTCCAAAAATATCACCGTCAAATCCAGAAAACCTAACTGCATAAGCAATACGTAGAGCCGTGCGATATACCGTAGTAATCGCTTATAAGTACAGCTGCAGAAAACAGGCCATGACTTCTTGTAGACCACGAGCTATACGTTGTTTGAAAGTGGTATGAAATCACCGTTTTGATTTCATTCACACGGTATCACAAACGTAGTAGTAGTACCGTATATACTTGCTCATTGGTAAAGTCCAACTTCAACCAATATAGACCCTGATCTGCCATCGCATAAATCAATGGCAAATCAGGATCTATGGAGTGTGTTCTACTGATTAATCCTAGCAAAGTTCAAAGTCCCAGATCACGGTCGATGAAGACTGCGGATGAAATAGACTGGTAAGCGTGTATATTACGTAAATCAAATAAGGTAAACCAAAGGCAAACGAAGGCTATTTAAAATGTATCCTAGAATCTAAGCTAAGGATACACATACAAAAATATCAACAAAGAAAATTTCAAATAAATAGCATGATTATTTATTTACACTTTACAAGAATAAAGCACGTGAACATTTAAACGTTCATTTAAAAAAAAAATATCACATTCTAATTAGGCATTAGAATGGAATACCAATATCTGAACAAAGCACGTACAAATTCTACGTGTATCAAACATATGCAACTTAATATCGTATGTATACCCAAGGGTCCACGGGCTTACTACAATATACTTTCCTTTCCATGTTTAATGCAATCCAAGATATTGAACAGTCCGTAAATTCAATATGCCCATGTTCAATGTTTCAATATAATTTATGTATGGGGCTCAAGGCATGTTCACTGCTAAATCTGATTAAAAAGCAAGATCAAGTTATGAATCGGGTTAAAATCAAGATCAACTTATCAATATACAAGAGATCTCGATTTAAATCCGACTGATTAATAGTTGTTTTGAAGATCTAACCGCCTGGCGGGCATCACTTGTTCATGATCAAATTTTACTTTCGAATGGGTCAGGGCAAGATCGATAGAGCATCGTCAAACAGTCAATCACTATCAATCGCTGTTCATCGTTTACCTTCATACATCTTTAATGTTTGTAGTTTACAGCTATTTGTACGTTGTAAAGAAAGTAAAACAGCGCAGTTGGTGATACTTGTGAGTTTATAAATTTAAATAATATTCTTGTATACAGCATCTCTCTCTCTCTCTCTCTCTCTCTCTCTCTCTCTCTCTCTCTCTCTCTCTCTCTCTCTCTCTCTCTCTCTCTCTCCAACAGTACTGTTCAACCTCACGTAAGTAAATGAGATAGATAATTTTGGCAATAGACAGACTGGTCTTTGCCAAGGTCTTAATCTTTAGCATCCATCTTTGAAAAAAAGCAGAACCATCACGGTTGATTCACAGTCTGTCACCCCCGCCAAATAAAAATACAGCTACACAAAGCCGACCATTTATTAGTCTAATAAGGCACATGAGAACACAAGTCTACTAATTTTATCTTAGACTTACTGATGGGCTTTAAGCAATAAATTTGTAATTGATAAACAATGCATCATACGATATATCTTACATTGCATCGTATACTGTATCTTACAATGTATCGCACCATGCGTCTTACATTGCATCATACAACGTATTTTACAATGTACCTTACAATGTATCACAACATGCGTTTTACAACGTATCACACAGTGCGTGGTTGCAATGCATCGCACCATGTGTCTTACGATTATTGTACAATGTATTTTAAATGTACCTTACAATGCATCGCACCATGCGTATTTTAAGTATTGTACAATGTATCTTAAATGTATCTAACAGTGTAACGCACTAAGCGTCTTTCAATGTTCTGTATAACGTATCACACCATGCGTCTTACAACGTATCGCGTCATACGTCTTACTAGTATCGTACTATATATCTAAAATGTACTTTACAATGTATCGCATCAAGCGTCATACAATGTCCCTTGCAATGTATCATAGAATATACCTTATAATGACGCGTACAATACATTATACAATATATCTTGAATGTATAAAAAAGTGAGGTTCGTTCATACAGCTCGCAAGTTACTGTATCTGAAAATCGTTGTGTGTGTGTGTGTGTGTGTGTGTGTGTGCGCGCGCGCCATATTTCCAATTTTCTGACATCTTTCTGTGATTAATTAAGAGGGAATAGGATGTAAATAGATCCTGCCAACGCGAATGAAGACTATCGAAAATCTCTGCCGTAATAACCCCGCTGTATTTTCTTAAGTACAAAATGATAAATTAAAGCGTTTTTCTATGTTACCGATCTTTTCGGAAAGGATCAATTATTTGTAACTAAAGATTAAATACAACATAAATTTAGTATCATTAAATAGATCATAAAAATTCATCTAATTGAAAACATCTGAGGGATCACACAAACCGAAACAAAACAGATTGCTTACTGATGTCTGCAGTGCTTGGTTTCAAAAGACCATTCCACTTACTCGACACAATACAAAATTATTGGGTTTCGGTCGTGTTATTTATTGGACCCCATTCAGAAACTATTCTGAACAATATTGATTAAAAATCAGAAATGTATGAATTTGTCCTGACTAACAACTGGTCTACATAAATACAATGCAAGAAAGTAATTAAATGATGAGGAAGACAAAATGTTCGTCAAAGCATTATAAAAATGAACACTTACAAATCAAACTGCCAACAACGCTAATTATGATCTTCCGTCTCATAATGCCTTAACAGAACAATCAATATTGCGTGTTCAACTGTTCAACTGATGCTGAGAAAAAAAAAATGCACAATCTCAGGCCTGACGTAGCATTATGCGGCAGCAGATCTGGGTCTATGCAGTTATTAACACCGACTGTTTAAAAAAACTTGACATTAACAAGATTGAATTTCTCACCATCAGTCCTTGACTCCATAAAGCCCTTTGTTTGTACCAGCTTACATCCCTATCCGGTAAGATGGGAATCTGCGAATACACTTCAAAGATGTCATGTATTAGTTATAAACCTTCTTCAAACACTGCAACAGCGATGCTCTCTCCCTTTCTCCCGGTGTGGATAATGCACACTTTCAACTTGCGGCTTGTTCGACACACTAAATATTCACTCTACAAAATGTGTCCATAAAGTGGAACTCTTACATACATCAATGTAAAATGTTTGCGTCTAGCTTACATATCTTGCTACGTATTCCTCTCCTTGAAAAAAAAATATATAATTATTACACTATCAAAACTTGCCCTATATATACCCCTGACATATTCAGGACAGTAATCACCTGACGCAGACTTCTGCTGTAGAGTGGCCTGCGGCAGTTGTCTCGTGCCGTTATCTCGTCTGATTGGTGGGCACTCAGGCGCGAGGAGCAAGTGTGAACCTCATTATCACCAATAAACTGCATCGGATCCCTTCGGACGTAGCAAAGATTAAAATAGCTCTTACCCGTATGTGATTTAATGTTATTATGTACTGGTAATGTTAGTCGTGGTTTATTCAGCGAATAAGTCGAACATAAATTAAAGAAAGTTTGTGTTATGCACTGGGCTCTGGAACAGTGCTCACCGACACAATGGATGATTGAGATCTAAATATAGAAGAGAAGTTCACCGTCAGCAATATCAATCTAAAAAAAGAGCAGTAACATCAGATATCAACAGGGAATAATGTATAAATTCCATTTTCATTATGAGGTTAAAGAAAATGCTCTTATGTCGTAATATCAGTGCATTTTAAATGTTGTGAAAAAATATGAAGATTTCAATAAAAAATAAATTTAAATGTGTCAGATATCTTCCATGGCGAACGAACTTTTCCTAAGAAAAAAAAATCATGTTTTTTTATATGTAAAATGAACAATCAAAATCGATACTTTTTATGAATGAAAATGACGTTGAGACACAGTCCAGTTTCTTTAGACATTTATCAGTGGCGTGGCAAGCAATTATCACTCACACACACACACACACACACACACACACACACACACACACACACAACTTGCTTATGAGACCCCTTCCAATAAAAATTTGTTTCTTGGCACTTTTAGGAACCCAATAAACCTACAACACCTGCGGGGTAGGGAGGGGCGTTGTTGCTTTAGACTGTCTTTTACTCCAAAGCATTCCAAAACTGTCACTGTAGCACGACTTTGTTATTCAACGACATTACATCTGCTATAAGAGTGCATTTCCTAAAGTTTTTATTGTCCTTACTGTGGTCGGTCTTTGATATTTTATTGTTCAGGTAAGGCCTTCGGATAGTAATAAAAGATAGAGATCATCCGTTCAGTGGAAAATAAATGACAGATTTTAGAATCACGTTGCAATAATATCGTTTTTATTATGCTAAAATACAGTTTGTTATATTATATTTTATATATCCCATCTCATATCTCGAGTTTATCTATGTTTTCATGGCTATAAGGCCAGTTTTTGATAGGTACTAAATATGTTAGATAGGTTTACATACAGTTACCACAATATAAACAAAATCACTTATCGTTCGTTATTGGTGTTATCGGCACCTCTAGGAGTTAGATTTGACCAAGGATGTGCCGCCTGATTGGTTGCATCCAGGCTGGACATCGATTTGACCTCATGATTCAATTATTATGATAATTATCAGTACACCAATGGGGCTGTAATTATGAATCTAGTTCTATAATTATAAATCATGATTTATTATGCGGAAGCGGGCATTATACTTTGAATTAAACTTATAAGCACGATTCCAGACTTTTCCATCCTCTTTGGTGTGTGTACGTTTACATTATGATTAAGTATGCCGTCAAAGTACGGTAAGAATATCAGTGTCTAGAATGTCTTACTAGAATCTTCTGTACTTTTCGTAAAGTCGGTCCAACTGCAAATATTTGGTTTTGTTATTTATTCTCCTAATTATAATCAGGATGGACTCAGATCTGCCGGCTTATCACGGGATGGAATATCTCGGTCTGTGCAGTTCGCGGCTGGATCGAACTTACACGCGAGTACAAACGAACACAAATTCAGAACGTGAGTGTAAATTTACGTGGAACATGTTCAGGTACCTTTGTGGCACTCTGGGTAATTAGTAAATTACAGCATGGAAACGCACCCTGTTTCATTTAAATAGGGAGGGCTGAGTGGTCTAAGGCACTTAATTGCCTTTACACATCACTGACATCTCACCACTGTCCGAGTGGGTTTCGAGTCTCGATTCGTAAAACGTGAGAAAGCTTTTCAGCAGCCCCCCCCATGGGTTATTGGTTCTTTCAGAGTAATCTAAGGTTCTTCCTCCACCAACTATACGAACCGCTATGAGTAGCCTATCATGTGCTGAAAAGGGCGTAAAAATCGACAATACCCAACTACATCATCTGATTTATACATTCATTCAAACAATACATTTCAAACATCAACAGATGGACTACTACTAGAATTATATTACTACTAATACTTCTAAATTACTACTACTGTTACTACTACTACTACTATTACTGCTGCTACTATATTACATCTACTATTACAAGTGCTACTATTTTCGAATGTAAAAAGTATTGTTATAATTATAAACATTTTAATAACTGACTAATGCTACCACTTTTTGCGCATCCGTTGGACCACATGAAGGGTAGAACATCTATAAATATCGGCATGTGGCGCAAAACTCTATCACATTCAGCAAGGAGTGGTCAATATTTACAGGAAGGTGAGAGGTGTCAGAGGAACTGGGTATAAATGTAGACACGGAGGTCATGTCCAGCAATGTGGCATGTGCACACCGTGAGGAGTGTTACGTTATGTTTGACATCGCTCTGTTCTGGTATGAAACCGGGCATCTTGCTAGCATCACGTGTTTGTTACAGCGGTAAGAGAGTACTGGGTGCGCTGTTTCATACAAAAACACAGAACTGAACAAAGTCATTAACACCATCGTTGTCGTAGAAAATATGCACTGGAAGCGTCGTTGTCAATATCATCACCGTCTTAGTCATCGATGGTAAGACACGAACCAGCACCCAATAAGTCATGAATTCGGCTAGTACTAATATTAGTACCTTAGTCCTTTTAACAAAACAAGTTGAGGCTATGACATCGTAGCTAGAGTTCGGCTTGCTAACGAATGCGTATTCTCTGTTCTTGTCTCCATAGTTGACTCGTGCGATATACGGGAGAGTTCGTCAGGTCCAATATACATCCCAGATCCCGCATTAATATTAGTAGTCTATTTGTTAAGATTTGAAGCAACATTTGTTTATACCACATTCTTTACTTTAAAGTTAATTCAGGATCTATTACAACCAACTTCCGCAAAGGGTCCAGCCGGCAGGAACTGTGATATGTCTGTTGCTTGATACATCGAAAACATTTACCATTTCAGACCTTGTGATACACTAGGCTCGCAAAAAAAAATGAATTTTGTATGACTCGTTGAGAGTATTGTTCAAGATTGAAAATATGGTTTTAAAGTGTTCTCTTTAGTGAAGAGGTGCAAAGAGCATTAATATTGTCTGCTACCTTTAAGTATCACACGACTAATCGCATAAGAATATTTGAGAGTATGGAGTAATGTCTGGGGAGAAGGTCAGACCTTTCTAAATCCACTTATGATTTGCCTACATTGAAAAACTACAAAAGTGAACGGATTTCAGTCAGAAGAAAATATTTTTAAAAGTCGCGAAATAATATTATCTTTACTTTTAAGGTATATTTTTTGTGTCAAATATCACATGCAAACGGCAATCGGAATATCATGGTCACGGACGACACGAACTGAATAGCATCGATTGTGTAAGAAAAAGCTCTTAGTGATGCGTACCAAGCTGGTAAAGCTACAGTGGACAAACACAGGTCTTTATCAAATGATAGATTTAAAAATACACCCACAATCGACGACTTTTCAACCATTAATAAATACCTGAAATTTAATTCTTAATTTTATTCTTGCAACTTTGTAATGAATATTTTCAAGAAATAATTCATCAGCTTCTAATAGTTGCCTAGACCTACTTTCCCTCTGGTGATGAAAGATCATGGAGGCGTTGCAATGTCAATAACAAATACGGACTCTATTTACATCTAAAGTATTTTTCTAGCATCCAACATCCAATTGATGTCAAAGCCATGTACAAAAACTTGGATAATAAAATTTTGTGGATATTACCCGTCTATCTTAAATGCCAATAATGAAATAGGTCAGTAACAGCATTCCTATAACGGTTGCTTCTTGACATCGAACGGATCAGAAAGGGCTAAAAGGTCCGAAAATTTGTGTGCTTTATCAAAGATGGCGTTTGTTACCTGCTATCTTTCGACCACCAACATTTGACGCACTTGTCAGCAGAAAAAATAACGAAGATTAAGCAAGTAATCAAAAGGGCAGTTAGTGTCGCAGATTAGTGTCGCAGTTAGTGTCGCAAATTAGTGTCGCAGATTAGTGTCGCAGTTAGTGTCGCAGATTTGTGTCGCGATTAGTGTCGCAGATTGGCTGGCGATGTTGAAACAAATAGGATAATACAAATGATAATTCTAAGCAACTAATTAACCTAGTCACGTGGCAGAACTGAAATAGTTGCCAGGATCTAGACCAGGAATGAAAACATAAAAAGTAGCGTTTCACCACTTAGTAATCCAGGATCATGCATATTTGTGAGGAATTGGCGGCGTGCAAATCACACCAACCTCTTTCACTACTGTTCGTTGCTAGGGAATGACCTCCACGGTGTAGTTTACCTAGTGTGGATAGATAGAAAGAAGAATGCAGATCACTGAACAAGTATATTGAAGAAATAACAAAACGAGCCCCCTTTCAATGAACAAATAAAAAATTTAATCAGTCTATCAACAGATTTTAAAATGAAAAGAAATCAATGACTTGGTTATAAAAGAAGGAAAATGGTACTAACATGTACTCAAATAAAAAGACAATACAAATTTCTTTAAATGTAAAATTACTTTCAACGTTAAATTGCTATCTTCATTGCCAATGAGATGTGACCTTTGAGTGCAACGATGAGAGACTTCATCGCCTATTTTATGCGGACATCAAGACTTCCGTTCGTCCCTGCTCCGTCGATCTTTGTCTAGCTTTGTCGTCTTGGACTCTTGTCCGTCGAACTCTGACATAACAACCGTCTCTGGACTTAGATTTCTGCATAGAACTTGTTCTGGTCCTGTGATTGTTCAGGGATTTCTCATGTGAATCCAGGAAAGCTGTTTCCTTCAATAAATAAAATGTCTCGCAATAGACAATAGGTCACATTCTCAGATATATCTGTATTTTTACATTAATTCGGCTCAGAAACAAAAGGCATAAATTCTGCCGCAGTAACTCATTGCTCCCTAACTGTTATGTTTACATAAACGGTCGATGCTTGTCCTGACCTTAATTCGGATCACGCTAGGGATGGTCAATTAAATTCAACTCAGCCGTATGAACCCGTATGTACCCCCCTCCTTGACTTCTTACTCTGTTAAGTTACATATGGCTTAGACCTCCAGATCTAACTATTCTAAAATAGTTTACTCGACCAATTAAATATTACAAACTAGCATATAGATATACACATAAATGATCAATTAAATATTACAAACTAGTATAAGGTATACATGTAATGTTAGGTCATACTCATTCTAAACAGAGTTAATCTATAAACTATGAAACATTACGCATCATTCCTTAAGCTTAATTCATTTAAATTCCTAATCACTCCTATGTATTCAAGATTCAATTATATGCAATCTTTTCAACTAATCTAATGAAATTTTAATTACATTCAATCTTGCCAATTCTCCAAATGAATTAATAATTAGGAAATCAAAGAATAAAATGCCATGACTAGCATTTCACTAAAATCCTGCAAAATGAAATAATACATACATACATCATATCAAGAATACATTTGCAAAATAGATCAACAAATGAAATAACATATTAAAATCGGGAAACGAAGATTGCGTACCTTTTGCCGTTTCTTTATTCGTTTCCACGAATCTCACGTATAGTCCGTCTCCTAACTGAGACAACTATCTGGTCCCTTACTCTATAATGAAAACGTACTTTTTACGAATTCAGAATGTAGAGTTTGCCTACTCGATGAGACAAAACTCTCGCTTTACTGCCAAATCACGAGATAACGTCTTACACGATCCCGGAATCGTTTAACTTTCCTCGCGAAAGATTAAAGACTAAAGAATTTTCCTAAGGTAAAACCTTTAATTTCCTACAGAGTTACGCCCATACATCCATATTAACCAATCGGAATAGACTGTTTCCTAAACCTGTTCCGTAGAATTTTTGGATTGACAAGACAACTAAACATTTAATTATGCCGTAATTAATCATTACTTTGAACAATCATCTATAGCCAGCTGCTGCCTTTAACCGGTCGATTTTGGGGAAGGGTATTATGTCATTCTCTTGTACCATAGCATCTGACTCGGTCATGTTACGTCGGCTAGAACGAATTCCTTTTTGACGTTCAGAGATGAAATGAAAATAATCATCTAACTATCTCTAGCCCTTCTACTTTAATTAAGTTGACTTTGATACACTTCCTTTAACCAAAGCTTCTAAGAGTTTTCAAAATTTGACACATCACAATATTCAAAAGTTTTTTTTAGGCTTTCAAACACCTGATACAGCATTATCATTGAGGAATCAAACGTATATTTATCATAAAAATTGTCATTATCATTAAAATTAGCATTATCATCAAAATCGATGTTAATTCAATCATCCAACCAATTAAAAGGACCCTATAATTAAATTAAGTTAATGACAAAGACGTCCTTCTGTCGTCTTCTTAGGATACATCAAGGGAAGAAAATTAAATACGAAGTAAAGAGGGAGGGGTGGGGAGGTGTAAACAGACTAAACTGAACTCAGTTTGGTGTTAATCATGGCAGACACGTATGTATGCCTCTTTACATTGTTGTGAGGGGCCCCGAGTGGCCGAGTGGTCTAAAGCGCTGTCCGTTACGGATCACTGCCATCTCACCTCTGTTTGCGTGTGTTCGAGTCTAGGATTCGGCTAATGTAGATATGTGAGAAAGCTTGCCAGTAGCTTCTCGTGTTTCGGTGGTTCTTTCCGGTGATTTCCAGGTTTCTTCCTCCACCATTAATACTGGCCGCCATGAATAGCCTATCGTGTGCTGAAAAATGGCGTTAAGCCCACCAACAAACAAACAAACAAACATTGTTGTGATGGTCTGTAATGGTCAATGTAATACACGTCTTGATTGTAATCTAGGAAAAACAAAATGAGGTAGCATGTCATTTTTTGTGAACGAATTATCGCCCATGATCACATAAGCACTTCCTTTGTCAAACCCTTAGTCTGGGATGTGTGTAGTGTTTGCACGTTGTCAGCATGGTCAGTTTCGAAAGTAACTAAATATTGTATGCAGTTAGTAGTTTTTCGATGCCTCAATATAAGTGATCGGTTTTGAAAAACAGCAAAACTTACGAAGTTTGCATCTTTATAATTATGAGGGTATCATGGCACACCGTTCTTTACGGCATAATCTCAAACTATGATGCGGACGTACACTTGGATATAAAGCGAGGTACCTTACTGCAAGTGTACACATAACTGAAAAAAGTAAGACAGTCCCATAAATTTATCCGTTTCGTTTTTGTTTTTTTTAAAGGGATATTATCATAAGCAAAGCGTGTAACTCTGGGTTCGTATTTTCCATAGCGACTCTAAAATTACACAAGTTCTTTCTTTATATTTCTCGCCAAAATGCATTATTATGTTTTAATCACGGTAGCCCGCCAAAATGCATTTTTTTCTTATAATCACAGTAGCCCGCCGAATGGATTATTTATGTAATTATGGTAGCGCAAGTAAATATTTGAAGCCCATTAATTTAGCAAGTCATTTAATTCCCAGTACTGAAACATAATCACTGTTCGGAAGGTTGAGAAATAGATTTGTGCTTTTTTTGACCCTATTTTAGCACCAAAAACCTCTTCAGAACAATTATCTCCTTCATGTGTTGTTCATGCGTCAGTGAGTCATAGGGCAATCTGATACCAGCCGTACAAAAATGACAACAGCTATATGGCAAAAAATAATGTATCATACATATACATAAATACATGATAAACATAATGAATAAAGATGGATTTTCTACACGGAGAGACAGACAGACAGACAGAGGTTGATTACAAGAAATATAGCAGCATACTGAAAACAGGCTTCCTAAAAAGATTAGGATCCGACAGTGAATTTATGTACAAATTCCATTTTGTCATCATATTTATCCCAATTACAAATTTTGCAATCAATAATGTTTATATTTTGGTGCAAGGTGGTTATATTGTAAATCGAAGATATCCAAAGTTTTTAAATATGGTTATATATATATATATATATATATATATATATATATATATATATATATATATATATATATATATATATATATATATATATATATATATGATTTTTGCTTATTTTGCACCATCAAGACGTATTATTTTATACACATTAAAATACAGTTCTAATTCACGTCTGCATTTCTCAATGTGTGTGTGTGTGTGTGTGTGTGTGATTTGGATTTTTAACGTAGCTTTAACAATTTTTCAGTCGCATTGTTACAACGTCTGCAGTGTGGCAGTTTATAATGATGTCAAACACTGGAGCATCATGCCACAGACGTAGCAATGATGTTCCACCTAGTCACTTTATGCTGACACTAGGCCGACCTGTCCTAACATTAACCTCTCAATGCTCCCGTTTCCGAGGCAGACGCTCTAACCACTAGGCTACCAGAGTGGTTCTCAATTCTTATCTTATGTCCTGACAAGAAAAAGTAAGGTTGGGAATACGTGTACACTTGGTCTTTATGCAACCATAAACACTTTTTCAAAAGGAAATCATAATTTGACTATCAGCTTTGATCGCACTGGTGGACTAGTGGTTCGAGCGTCCGTCTCGGATGCAGAATGTCGCGGGTTCGAAACTAGTCGAATCAGACCAAAGACTTATAAAAATGCTACTAGCAGCTGCCTCGCTAGGCTCCCAGCTTTAAGAGGTTAATGTTAGGACTTGTCGGCCTGGTATCAGGATAATGTCACTGGATGGAACGTCGTGCTTCATATCTGTGACATGATTCCCCAGTGCTATACATCACTATAAACTGCAACACTGCAGTCATAGTAGCAATATGACTGAATATTTTTAAAAGCTGCGTTAAAAATCCAAATCTCACACACAGACAACAGTATTAATTTAGACGAAGTGGGAAAACCAGATTTAGTTAGACAATAATACTTTAATATAAAAGTTTTGTTACAAAAATGACTCTTCCCACTGTCCTAGTTGTCGACATTTCCATTTTTATTTTTACCGTTATCTTTATATCCGAAAAAAGGGACCCACTAGTAACCGAGTGTTCTCAAGCGCTCGATTTGCAGATCACTACGATCTCACCTCTGTCCGTGTGGTTTCGATCCCCAGGCTCCACTAATTATTTTGGACGATACGTATAGCCTATCTTGTGCTGATAAACGGTGTTAAATACCAAACAACAACATCTGATTTATGTTCCTTCAATACTGGACTACAAGTCTATCATGACATGAAGCCGGGGTTGGGGCGAAAAGTCTAAAGCGCTCACCCTTAAAAATGCACGCCATAGAGCCGCGTGGATTCAAGTCTTGGGCTCGGCCAATGTGGGTATATGAGAAAAGTTACCAGTAGCTTCTCCAGCAGTTTGTACTGGTCGCCATGTATAGCCTAGCTTATCGTGTGTGAATAAATGGCGTTAAGCCCAAATCAGCAACAACAAAATGTCATCAAGGATGGAGGAAGCAGGATTGTTCCCTTAAATACATAGTGGTTCATTGATTAATGATACTGCTTATTGAATCCTGATAGAGCACGCGCTATTGAAAAGTGTTCAACATTTTGTTTTAAAACACTAAACTATCCTCTGCAAAATATTTCAGCGAGATGTTCCCATTGATGCAACGGTATCCAATTTTCGGTATTCACAATCTTTGATGATGCAACGGTACTGATTGCCGTTACAACGACAACATTTACCGTCTTGATGCTATTTTGACACTGGTGCTATTTCCAAGGCATTTGTATTCGCAACGTCGCTATCGGCAAGTCGTTGCAACGATTTTCTCCGAATGCCGTAACGTATTTAACTACCGATGAGACGATACTTTCTATTTATGCAATGGTTAATTTTATCGCTGCAACGGAAGTTTTGGCGCTGATATTATTGTTGCATCGATAATATATAAAAATGGAGAGGGGAAAAAAAAAGAATTATTTAATCGTCACGGATCGTGTAATTAGGGAATCATAGTGCTACTCGGCTGTAGTGAAAGTTTAACGCTTGTCTCCGATGATCACCATTTAATGAAGCATTATCGCGTATTTACAAGGGTTAGCTAAAAATGAATGTTTCTCGTGTTTTTTCAAGGGCTATCAACTAAGAAAATACACCTCCGTGTAACGACGTCACTAACCATTATTAAAACCTGTCATCAGTTATTCTTGCAATTTACAGGAAAATACTAGATTTAAAAAAATGTAAAACTAGTAAAATTTCTTTGATCGTGTAATATTACAATATTAAATATTGCATACTTGGGACGTTAATTTCTCTATCCACATTTCTCTCTAATTTGTTTGTGTATTCTTTTATTGCGTAATTCTTCTATTTGTTCGTCTTCTTGTACATTTATTCATTCGTTCTTTATTCATGCATTCGTTCTTTCATTCGTTTTCAATTCATTCATTCTTATAAATAATCTCCCACTCCCCTTCGTTCATTTTTAAGTTATTGTTATGCTTAAGGCTGACTGGTGGAATTACAGCTTGAATTAATTGAATCAACAATGGTAATCTAAATTAACCTAAACAAAAAAAAATTGTTAGTAAAACCGTAACGCACATAGTAATAAATAAATATATACCTTCGTGGGGAAAAAATGATTAAGAATTTTCTGTGAGAAATATGCTCAGGGCAGTAGAGAATATTACACTGCTTTTTTATTTTAAAAAACCAACAAAACAAAACAAAACAAAATAAAACAAAGCAAAAAAAACTTCACTAACCTTTTTACAACTAACTTATTTCTCGCTAAGAATGAACCATTTTGGGTCAAAGGCTTAATTTAAGTCATACAAAGGCTTGATAGACTAATTAATTTTCATGTTACAAATGACAATTTGTTTTAATTACTTGTCGGTATTGCAACAATGACGTCGCTAGTCGCGTGCTATACACAATATTACAAATATGTTACAGAAGGCATTGGTATGACCGGTCAATCGGAAGTACCCACTTTCTATTCGTCAGAAACTGCCCTACCTCCATCCCCAACTTCCCACAGTACTGCGATGATTAGATCACTTCCAATTTTATTGTATATTTATAGCGCCTACGCTCGTGTGTGTTTGCATCAGACGTATTTGTAAGACTTTATATATAGGTCATGTAACTGCCTTGATCATTCAATTGTCTTGAATTAGTCTACATTCACGATGACATGAATAAACATTCACGATATCACCGCAAGGGCAATAAATGTTAACTAGTCTATTATGGGCCTTGGGGATGTCACGTCGAAGTAAAGCGTGCTCTTCATACCTCGTTATTCACATATACTTCTCTCTAGCTTCATTTTCGTGTTGAGCACGGAACATTATTTCCAGCAGAGTGCAATAGGACTGATCCTACAACTCCAAAAAAGCATGCGCATTATTGGCTATACAAATATGAGGACAGGATTTACGTTCCAGATGTACACACCTTAATAGGAAGCCGATCTGGGGTCGTCTAGGCGATTATAATCCACTACATTACCCCCAGAGCTACCGCGACTCTAGAAACGTATCAAGATATCTCTGCAACGTCTAAGGGCTGATCCAGAAATATCTTTTGAAGGAGGGGTGTATATATAGCAATGGGTGTCTTAGACAAAACCACCAACATGGGTACAGGAGGCAAAGCCATGAATAACGTTTACAGGGCATACTTTTAGCCATCTAATTGTAAAGGACACTTTGCAGTTAAACTATGCAGTGAGTTAGCGCTCTTTTTTCGGGGGAGTGGGCGCTGCCGCACCCTCCTCAACACCCCCCCCCATCAGTCCTTGATCTTCTCAATTCTACGTAACGCATCTTTCATTCCCCTACTCTCATGTACCACCTGTCAGGACATGGGTAACGCTTTTGGAAACGTTCTGCACAGTTTTACATCGTGTTAAAATTTATAAGCAGAACTTTTGCATCGTGTTAAAATTTATAAGCAGAACTTTTGTATATAATGGTAAAAGTCTGCAATATATCTCGCAAAAGGCTTTCACTTATTTATTCATTTACTTCACAAGGAGACGCACGTCTCAACTTATATGAAATACGTGAGCATTTGTATTTTGTACAGACTATATAAACCAGCTGATATAAATTTAATTTAAGCACGTCAACAGCGATCATCCTAGTTGTAGTGTGTCTTACAGGAATCATTTGCGTAATTTATTAAATACGGTCACAGAAATTAATAGAATGGGACACTTGTTAGAGATTTCTTATAAAATAAAACAATTAAGAATCGAAACGCTAATACTTATAGAAATCATGCAAAATGAAATAATTATGAAACGGAACACTAAACCGAACGAGATTACATCAATATATCCACTGTCAAAATGTAAATATATCGTTTAATATATATATATATATATATATATATATATATATATATATATATATATATATATATATATATATATATATATATATATATATATATATGACGTGACTTGCAGATCTGGCATATGTCACTGCAAGTTGAATGACTAAATCGTTATTTTCTTTTTCATCAAAGCACAAATTATATGATTTTAGTCTCACGACAGCCATCACCGCAGACATCTTTTGATCTCCAATTCAACATAATCTTAACAGTTGTTTGAATGATACGCACTTTCGTATGTACTGTTGCTATGATCTACAAGAAGAGCAAACGTGACCGAAAAGGCAAGCACGTTTTATGAGGCGCCGCAGCAGACAAAAGCTGGTCCAATCAGTACTTTGCCGTTGAAATTTTAATGTTATATGTCCTGAACTCCAGTTTAAATTGTTGTATAAAAATGCTTCTCCTTAAAGTTCCAATTTCGAGGTCAAGATAATAAATTTTATCTGCTGAATTAATGAGTGTTGATAGAAAGTTATGTTTTGTATGTCGAGGTTTTCGATTGTGTAGTTTGAATTATACGGCGGTGGTTTACATTTCAATGTTATACGTCGAGAATTCCTAATTTACGTATTGGTTCAAAAAGTTTATGTTGAAAGTCCTATGTTGAGTATTTAGATTTCATCTGTTGAATAACACAGCACAGGCTGAAAATTCAATATCTAATGTCGAGTGTTAGATTGCATCTTCTGAATTACACGGCGATTGTTGCAATTTCAATGTCATTTGTCGAGAGCTTCAGTTTAACGTGTTGAATCACATTCATTGTGCGGAAAGTTCCATTCCGTATGTTGAGTTTTTAGATTGTATTTGTTGATTTAAACAGCGGCGACTGTACATTTCATTGTGCTAGTCAGAATTGTTATTTTTATATGGTGAAATGATGTGTTGGATTCAAAAGTAACGTTACATAATGTCCACTTTAACAATTCAAAATAATATAGAGTATTAAGATACATGTATATCATTCGTGTATTCAGTTATGAGGCACCATTACATTTCATGCAGTTACAATTGAATCCTGCATTACTATGACGAGCGCGCGCGGGTGTGTGTTTGAGTCTGTGACCCTTGGATTTTGGTTTTTCCCACTCCATCACTATTATACCCTCGAAAACGATAACATGCATGCCCATGCTTATCTCAAGCCTGTTTAATAATAATAATAATAATAATAATAATAATAATAATAATAATAATAATAGCAAGGACAAAACAAGTTTTCTGCTAAAGCCAAAATGTTGTGAATACTGATGTATTGATTGTGTTTAAATGTAAAGGTTAATTATCCCTTCGTGTTAAGACACTGGGAGTAAATTACCTTGTTTGCCAGAATATACACAACTGTGTCAACAGACAACAGGACAGTCTAGGTCAGAGTCAAACACGCAACACATTGCTTGTGAGTAGGAATACTAATGTCCGTTCAATGTGGAGAGTATATTATTATTTACAATATGTATAGAACCATAGTTAAAAGGGATTTTTAAAATTAATTTATTGTTGTCAGTGTTAAGATTTAAACTGCAAAAGCTCTCTCTCTCTCTCTCTCTCTCTCTCTCTCTCTCTCTCTCTATATATATATATATATATATATATATATATATATATATATATATATATATATTGTTTAGATACTGAACAAGAATTTGTTTAGACCCAGCACCCGGAAGATAATGCACTAGAGAAGGCCGAATACAGCAGATGGTGTAACATATGTGTTGCATTTTGATGTGACAGTGAACTTTCCATTCATTCCATGTTTACTTGGTTTGTATAGCTTCATAGTTGATATGGATTTCTTAGGCCTCACAAATTGTATCAACATATGAGTCAATAATTAAGTTATGTATTTTTTATTGCGGAAAAACTACGATGAATTGTTAGTACGTCAAACTTTATGATCAACACTTAATTGTAAAAGTAACTGGAAAGGTTTGGTGCATTTGTCAACTATTGTTGAGACATGCAAAAGACTTCATGTGTGACTACCATATCTACTGCAAAAACATGAAACACATTTTTCATACTCTTATTACATTGACTAGATACATCATCATGATGTATTGCTGTTCATTATCAGACTAATAGGATATTTAAGAAAAAACAAACAAACAATCAAAAGAAACATATAGCATTGTATCAACTAAGCTCAGTATGATTATGTAAGTGTTTGACTCCGTAAACCAAGCATTTGTGAACTTGTTATTATTTAGCAATGACACTCTTTAATAGATACACATATTCATGGGAAATCCTCATCTGTGTGAAAACCACGATGATCAGTCTACACACGTCTACAAGTTTATCTACTACACAGGTTGTGAAGTAAATGTCCTGCATGCAAAGAGAATGATCAAAGGCAATGCAAACTTGCATGTCCTACTCAGCATTCACATATGACAGACACTCACGTAAGCAAATGAGTTTACTTTTTCAATGTTACTTTTGCATTTTTAAAATGTCTGTAAACACATTGAAGTTAAAGGTACGTAACATTTCAAGAAATAGGAGTAATGTTAATTTTGTTGAACACTTTTTTTCTGTTTTCTTCAGAACAATGAAGTGAAGAATATTTACCACATGGAAGAGACCGACTTTCGAGACACTATTATTACAGACAGGCATGTTCAGATAGAGAAATGGTACAGAGAGAATATGAGAGCCACATACTATTTTCATGTGTTACATATAGTCAATGGTATGTAGATTATGCAGTTTTTACTACACTGAACGATACCATTTGATATAACTCATATACAAGCACATATAGTAATATAACAGTTGTATGTTTAAAGTTATATTAAAGTTGGACAGTGAACAAACATATCACCAGGAACACAGTTAGCGCTCCCCTATTAAAATTTCTGGCCCCTATCCCAGGCCTTACACATACACACATAGAAGGGAGAAACTAAATAAAGCAGAGGAACTCAAACTTAAAAGATTTTAAAATAAAGCAAACAGACAGTCTTTCTTGTAGCACATATTCAATATCATATATCGCATATTATTATTCAATCATTCATTATAATATGATTTATATGTATGTTAAAATGAATACTAATTAAGTTTTTTTTCAATTCCGTTAATTATCTTTGGCAAATTGTCAGTATGAAAATAGGCAGTGGATGATATTTTTTGAATTACTGGGGTGTCACGTTTGCTCAGCCCGGTTATCGGGAAGTGTATAAACATGGGTATTATTACGGCGTTGATGTACATACATCTTCAAAGGCCAGTGTTAATCCCTTATGCAAGTTGCCGTTTTCATTCGCCAGTCCGACTATACATCTAGTTAGAAGAAGCTAGTCAAAGGCTTGTAGTATTCACACACAGACGTTAAATATTGGTTCAGAGATCAAAGAAAACCCGCAGGGTGAACCATCAGTGTTCCCATCAGTCTTCCACCTTGACAGACAGCGAGAAGATATTGTCCGATACGATTGATTGGATTAGTCCATTGCAACATCCAATCAGAATTAAGATAAAGGGTATGATTAAAACTTAGATCGAGATTATAGCTCAAACTTGCATTAAAATTATCAGTTGACCTAGGTAGATTAATAAGGAAAAGGTTATTCCGGGGGGACAACCTGTAATTTGGCGGTAAAACTTAGGACCAGATTGTAAGAAAAGAAAAGCTTCGAAAAGGTCAGAAGCTTTTCGGGAGACAGAACTTCCGGTTCAAGTTCAGTAGATCCGAGTCTCTAAGAAGGAGACGGAAGTAAACTGGCAGAGAAGTCGGAGTCAACAAAATGTAGTCGATATAGAGAAAGTGGATCGAAGGTGGAGAAGGAGGAGGAAACTACTCTGGAGGAAGAAATAGAGGAGGAGGAGAAGGATTATAGAGTAGAGGAGACGAGGAGGAGGAGGTGCAGAAGTAACTGGTAGAAGTCAGGGAGGAAGAGAAGGAATTATAAGATAAAAAAAATTACACAGATGAGTAGAATACAAGGACAGATGGAATCTCACGCTACAAATCAAGTGATGCAATAGGCTATTAAAAGGTCGAGCGGAAGAAGTGTACATGAGAAATTTGAATTATTTGATGTTCTAATTGTTATTATTTTGGTATTATTTAACTTCACCCCTTTTGTATATTCAATCATTTAACCGTAGGCATTGCTGACTGGGGACTCTGAGCTGTACATATATCTTTCACTAAACCCAACTTTCAACCAAGCTCGTGCATGGAACAGGACTTCTACAACAATTCAAATAAAAAAGTGGAAGTACCCTACCCCAAGCCCCCACAACAAAAGCCACACTTTGGAGGCGACCTTCACAGGGGGCAACATTTTTTTTCCCCAGGCTATGTTGAAGAGTTTGTGGCAGTGCTGGATGAAGTTGTCAGGAAGCCGGAGTCAGTTGATAGACAGTAATTGCCACCTCTATGCATCCATGTATTTATTAAGACTGTAAATAGAATATACAGCAAGATAATGGACGAATGATTTTAGCAGGATCTATTATCAAAATGAAAGGTATGGGTAACAAGTCCACACTTGAGTAAAGTGATAGTACTGATACATTTTGACAATAAATGAGGGATTTTATGAAAAGGAATTTTAAGCATAATTTTCACAGGAGTATAAAGCAATAACTTGTCCCAAAACTGACCCTGATAGTGGCACCATAACCACTATAAGAATATTCTGCCTACAAGTCTTCATGTACTCAGACAGGATCTCCTTGCAATTTCCATATTGCTTAATGTAGGCACAGTATGCTGCTTTCAGGACATATTCATCCAAGCAAACTATGAAATCTTGGATGATCAGTGACACAGTCCACCTTGTATTTATCCAAGCAAACTGTATGAAATCTTGGATTATCAGTGACACAGTCCACCTTGTATTCATCCAAGCAAACTGTATGAAATCTTGGATGATCAGTGACACAGTCCACCTTATATTCATCCAAGCGAGCTGTATGAAATCTTGGAAGATCAGTGACACAGTCCACCTTGTATTCATTCAAGGAAACTATGAAATCTTGGATTATCAGTGACACAGTCCATCTTGTATTCATCCAAGCAAATAGTATGAAATCTTGGATTATCAGTGACACAGTCCACCTTGTATTCATCCAAGCAAACTATATGAAATCTTGGATTATCAGTGACACAGTCCACCTTGACCTCCTTAGTCTTATTTGAAATCAGAATCTCCTTACAGCATCTACACTTCTTGACTATTTCTTTACAGCTGCAATTTCCAGAGGTACACCAATATACATGGTAAAAACACCCTATCATTCATTACTGTGTTAGATATCAAACTTGAGGGTATAATGTATGAAAAGTTCTTGCATGTTAAAGTATGAAATATATGTATATATGACGCATGGTTATACGTTTGCTCCACATTTTGTACCACAATAATAAACGTTTAATCAGCAATGCATTATTCTAAAGATTTATTTCCCCATAAATCTGTATTCGTCCTCTACCACCAGTATTATACACCAAGAACCACAGAGAAAATATATGCTTGCTAAATATCTGGATACACCAGGTCTGATTATTTTTTCTTTCTAATAAAATTCTTCAATTTTACTATCTGTGGAGGGTAGTAAACAATCACAACCAAAGTATATTCGGAGTCTGCATTTCATTACGGTTTAAAGAACAAAATTGTCATAAAGTTAATACGGTTAAAACAACAAACTTTTCATAATGTTAATACTCACCCCTCACAGGCCGAGTCTAAAATGTTTAACTTTTAACACCACAAGGTACTGATTAACCACGCCCACGTGAAAATCTTTTTGCCCTAATGTGTGCCCTTTTCTTTTCATTATGAAACTGAAATAACATTAACATAATAATTATAAAAATAATGATAATAATAATAATAATAATAATAATAATAATAATTATTATTATTATTATTATTATTATTATTATTATTATTATTATTATTATTATTATTATTATTATTATTATTATTATTATTATTATTGCCATAAGGATAATAGTAAGTACCAGAAAGAATCGCCAAAGCGCTCCTCAGCCTCGTTACGCCCTATGTTCACTTTAGGATTCTTGTCCACGGTCTCGTCTCGTTCAGTCTTAAATTGGTACTACCTCCGCGAGCAGAATCTTCTTAAGATTCGTTGCATTAGCAAACTTCTAGGATTTCAGCTTCCTTACACGACAACAACGAGCATGACAAATCTTCAGCAAATTTGCTTGAATCCCTAGATTCAACCATCATGCTACATACGCTAAACTTGACAGACTTCCCGACAGTAAGTTACTTCCGGAAATACAATTGTCATCAGAAGTATACAAAAATTTCCAAAGTTTTCCGTAAAACATCGATAAACGCACACATTATCTTAATTTTCTTCTCTGTGAGTTAAAGCATGCATTTTTAATGCTGTTGTTGTTGTGGGACTTAACGCCATTTTTCAGCACACGATAGGCTATACATGGCGGCCAGTATTAATGGTGGAGGAAGAAACCGGGAAATCCGCGGAAAGAACTACCGACCCACGAGAAGCTACTGGCAAGCTTTCTCACATATCCACATTCGCACATTTCTGAGTTATTAAGCGAAAAATATAAGCATTCTGACATGCAATGTGTACTACATTCTAGTAGACCTTTAGATATATTTCTATTTGAACTTACCTAGAGTTGATACCATTTATTTCAAAGGGTGAGAAATAGTTTTTGGCTGTGTGTACGCTGGGACAATTTTCAGGTACAATTATTGAGAATAAATATCGCCCGTGAATGGCGTGATACAGGTATCGATTCTGGCTATAGTGGATTCTCAATATTGTGTTAAAGTCTTTAAAAGTAATATGGCGTATATCAAGTATATGTATTTTTCGCGGAAGAAAATAAATATCGAGGTTGCTCGATATCAGTGTTTTGTATTTTTAGGTGGATAAATTTATGCAATTAAGGTCCTAGAGATGTCCTATCGATGTTGTAATACTTAGGGTGGTAGCTTTTGCAGGAATTTATTTTAAACTCCTCCATAAGGCAGCATGTACACCAATTGCTATGCATAGCTGGAACTTGTGGGCAATTTTACTGTGTGCCTAATGTTTACACTTTGATATTTCACGGTTTTCTTTTCCGCATGCTTGTAGAAAGATCCATCAAATTAACACCCCTTCCTTCCGCAAAACTCTTGCTTACGATGGGCGCGTGCATATGCAACAAAATTTTCGAAGCTTCCTCGTAAGCGGGTGGGGTGGGGTATATGTATGTATGTATGTATGTATGTATGTATGTATGTATGTATGTATGTATGTATGTATGTATGTATGTATGTATGTATGTATGTATGTATGTATGTATGTGTGTGTGTGTGTGTGTGTGTGTGTGTGTATGTATGTATGTATGTATGTATGTATGTATGTATGTATGTATGTATGTATGTATGTATGTATGTATGTATGTATGCATGCATGAGTGTGTGTGTGTATGTATGTATGTATGTATGTATGTATGTATGTATGTATGTATGTATGTATGTATGTATGTATGTATGTATGTATGTATGTATGTATGTATGTATGTATGCATGCATGTGGTCTCCTGGAGGTGAAGTTCATAAACCGCTTGATTCCATTCCATCCTTCTCCTTCAAGACAGTACCGGATTTAGGCATAAGCTAAACAAGCTACAGCTCAGGGCCTCAAAGTCTGAACTCAGTCTGAAGGAGCTCCTCAAATTTATATCATACCAAATATGGCCTCTATAGGTTAGGGACTCGCTTTGTCTAAATCCGGCACGGCTTCACGATCAGGGTGAAATGGGAAAAAATTGTTTGAAATTATTCAAACAGGTTTGAAATTTGTTGTACATTGCCGAAACGTAATGTAACTAATATTCCAATGAATGGTCAAAACGAACATATCTATATATCGATTTAAACCCCACCCCCATCCTTCGAGAAATAATATGTACTTCTTGCAATACTCTTGTAGAAATTGAATCCACATCATTGATCAAATGCACATTACGACCTAATTAATGATAGACATTTCGTCATTACTCCTATTTTATTCTTAATGAAAGTTTTGGTCTCAAACGTAAGTGTAAACAAAAATACGTGATCATGCAAGCAAGTACTTACATTCCGCCTCCTTCAAGTCACGTTTAGCCCGTAACTTTTCCAACAATCCAGTTAATTAGTCTAATGTAATCTCAACGTTTGCAATTATTTATCTCTCAAAAGGTGCTTATTACCTTTCAATAAGTCACGTGGACCAAGATCATAAATGCTTACTGTGCGGACGCCAAATAAGCTCGGAAATGGGCGGATCCGAGACATTCTGTGATTTACCGAGGGTTTTCTTTACTTAATTTCACCCGCTTCTTTCTCCTCAATAGCAACCTTTCTTTAATACAAATTTATAGTTCATAGCCTTTTATACGAAACTTTTTAAAGTTTATGAAGCAGATATTGAGACGAATCAGACAGAATTGAGTTATAATAACCCAGCCATGAAAGTACTAAGGAACACACAAGTATTTTAGTGATATCAACTGAAAGATACTTGCGAATGGAGCTGATGCGTCTTAGTTCAAGAAATGCATCCATGCTTATGTTCATGATATGTTGACGCGATGTGTGATCCTGATTTTTAACATAGCTTTAACAATTCTTCAGTCATATATCGCTACGATGTCTTCAGTGTGGCAGTTTATAGTGATGTCTAGCACTGGGGGCATCATGCCGCAGACATGTAACACGATGTCCCACTCAGTCACATTATCCTGACACCAGGATGACCAGTCCTAACACTAACCTCTTAATGCTGAGCGCCAAGTCAAACAGGCGTTAGTACCATTTTTGTATGTATTTGGTATGACTCGTTGATCTGTGTCCGTGTATGTGTGAGTGTTTTAGATGTATATGTGTTATTTGCATATGTTTTATCTGTATGTGCGTGTTTTTGTGCATAAGTGTACACTCGTGTTTTGTGTATATGCGCATATATATGTATATGCGTATATATATATATATATATATATATATATATATATATATATATATATATATATATATATATGTATGTATATGCGTATATATATATATATATATATATATATATATATATATACGTGTGTGTTTGTGCTTTTGTGTGTGTGCATGCCTTATATTTACATATGTGTGTACTTTATGTGTATTTGTGCTTGCGTGTTTCTTGTCATGTGTATGTGTGTACATGTCTTTTATGAATATAAGCGTGTGTGTTGACATTCTCAAGATAGTATATACACGTACGACATTAGATATAGGAATAAAGACATTACACAAAAATAAGGAATAATTGTATACAATTTTTATAATCTTTATTTTATTATTTTTCTTCTTCACTTTGTAACAACAATAATTTTATATCTAAACCAACTAATTCTTCATAAATGTCCATGATAACTGTTACTATTTACACTACTTTGCTCAAACTTAAAATTTATTTTGTTGTTTTATTTTATCAGCGTATGGGAATATTTTCATATTTTGTTCCACATAACACGTACTCATGCCAAAGCTCAATGTCGTTAGATTGGTCACAGGCAAGGACATTATTAGGTGCTTAACGTGGCTGAGTATGGACGTTGTGAATCCTTCAAAAAAAATGTTGATATTCTTCCGCACATACTTCAACAGTGTTTGCCACATCTGTTGTATTTTTGTATGATACCCTGTAAATTCTTCAAAACAAACCCTTTACTCACCGGAAAATAAGCATACAATTTTAAGTGGAGTATATTTATCTAGCTTTAAATCTTAATTGTCTGCAAATTTCGATTCCACGCACACTAATTTTCAATTTCTCCCTGATTTGTTGTTCTCGTTCAAGCATATCTTTAAATGTTGATCTTGAGAAAGTTCATCCAGATCCGAAACTAAAATTATTCTGGTCACGTGAGGTTGCATAATTTGCAAGATGTCATAAGCACTCGTTAGATGGAAAGTCAGTTGACCTTTTGACCTTTAATTTACATAAGATGTTTGTTTTTATTGCATCAAATAGTATGACATTTTGCAGAATTATTACTTTAAGAGAAAGGTAACATAGTCTCAAACTGGTAGGAATTCAGATGGATTCTTTCTTAGTGTGGCGACCAGTTGCTGCATACTTGAGTAGTAGATGAAAGTAAGAATCCGAGCTCAACAACCCCCTCCAGACCTCCAAACAAATACAAAATACCTAGGTAACGTAATAGAAAACCTATTGCAATCAATAATTGCGTTAAGAATCCGAGCTCAACAAATACAAAATACCTAGGTAACGTAATAGAACACCTGTTGCAATCAATAATTGCGCTAAGAATCCGAGCTCAACAACCCCTCTAGACCTCCAAACAAATACAATAGAACACCTGTTGCAAAATACCTAGGTAACAGGTAAAATTTAATTAAGTGATCTTCCAGAATAAGCAAAATGATCTGTCAGACTCAATTTTCCAAATCATTACGATTTAGCAGATCGCGGCTCAATTTAATATCGGACTTACCCGGCTGTATAAAATATGGACTGACGCATCCGGAGATGGAAAATTTCCAGGAGGGTTAGCAGGTACTCAAGCGGGTCAAAATTTAACAAAAAAAAATAAATAGCATCAACGAAAAGTTAAAAGAAAAACGGCAAACGTGTAAAAGTTTACAGACCAAGCATGATGAAATAAGCAGCAAAGCTCTCAAAATGAAAAATGAACTAGATGTACGGCAAGAACTGATCAACAAACTGACGTGTGAGATACAACGGCGAGATCATGTCGTACAACTGTACGAAAAAGCAGTAAATGAAGTTCGCGACGTTGAAGAGACCATTGCCAGGTTAAATACCACCATCGAAGATAATAAAATAATCATAAATGATTTAACATCAACGATAAATGAACAACATGAAGAAATCAGCCGACTTGAAAGAATCAGCGCAGACAACAAAGTTGTCATGGAAACGCTAGCGTGGGAATCGTTAACGATTCCACCAAAGAAGAAATCTGTTGAACAAATACTTACTGAGGCGTTACTGAAACCTAAAGATCACTCGTAAAACCACTAGTGGTTTCAATTGCTTGGAGAACCTTTGGTTCAAATTCTCAATCATCAGTGATTTTCAATGTTTTGTTGATCAGTTCGTTATACGCGTACGGGTAATATTCACCATCTGGTTCACTTTTGATAAATTTTTTGTGAGTTTTGCGAAAATTATTGTTTAATGCTGCTTTTCTCGTTATGCTGTACAAGTAAGGATAATATTCTCCATCTGGTTCACTTTTGATGAGTGATTTATTGGCGTTGATGTAGTGGTTGAGCAGATCTCTTTCTCTTTTGATAAATTTATCAGGGAGATCTATTACGTCAATATCATCTACTGGTATATACCCTGGAGAAGTATATAATTGCATAAGATTTTCAGCATGTTTCATCTGAACTTCTCAAAGGATTTCATGGAGATCACTTGAAAATTCGGTCATTATATAATATAAAATTTTTTTATATATCTAATTGATTTTCTGTTATATCATACTTCTTTTGATAATCTTTCTCATATTTGCTGATCCTCATGGGTAGAATATCTGTTAACATATTGTCAATAATACGAAATTCACGTATTAAATCGTCCATACTATATTTTACTCCTCGTAGGTAAGATCTTATTTGATCAAGTAGTTTTTTGTAAGTTATAATTGATGTTAAGCAGCCGTGCTTTTTTATCGAAATTTTAGGTTCAACTTTTTTACAAGCTGCTGTAAGAGAAACACCAACACCGGATATGATTAACAAAAACGGGTTTAATGATATACCACTTGAAATTATGCCAGAACTAGTCATTAACAAGGGTAGATATGATATTACTCGAAGTATTTTGTTATAATATTTGTAGCATTTTTTTACGCACCAAAGTTTTTTGTGATAATATTTGTAGTATTGTATTAGTGCGTCAACATCCTGTCCTGGAATATCTTTTGAAATATGATTGAAATCAACTATACTTTTTTTCATTATAATATTTGTTCACATAATCTCAGGCTTGATTAAGTAACTAGTTGAGGTGTTTCAGCCACAAATTCCAGACAATACCAATATGACGCAGCAGTTAATTTTTTGTCATCTGCTATTAGCATAAAAGTTTCTTCAACATCTTTGTTCAACACAATAGACACGGTTCCAGAGAAATTATCAGTCGAGTGACGCCATGGAAATAAGGTAAATATATTAAACTTTGCACTGCTCAACACGGACAATCTATACACACCAGTGACCTCTTCAGTATGTTTGAGAGTGTTATTTTGCGGCGACCAAGTAGACATTCCAGAAGCAACAGTATAGACAATATTTTTAATCTGCTTGTGAGGAATTTTAATCATACTCGTTTTCTCAACAATACTAGGAATTCCACTAATAATGTCGTTGAGTTTTGTGTTAATATTATCGAGTGTAATATCAACAGATGGCGGACTTCCAAAAAATTCGTTATTGGTTTTGTTTATGTTTCTGCGAAAATTTAAAAACGTGGTGATGTGATTAGTAAAATCAGTTTTGAACTTGGTGATTTCATTGTTGATATCATCAACATATTTCTTTGTTACAGCATCAAAATCAGATTCTGGTGTTCTAAGATTATTGATGCCATTATTGTTCATGTTGAGAAATGCACGCATTATACCGCCATGCACCGACACGTACTTTGATTCCTGATCATCAACATATTTCTTAGTAGCAGCGTCATTATCCTCAGTTGGGTTTCCAAGGTATGTGATCTTGTTCTGGTTCATAGCAATGTTTCCCGTAAATAAATCACCTGCTTTTCTAACATAATCGTTAACTGACCTACCCGAATCTTCTATCTTACCTTGATTGTTAAAAGTAGCAATATTATTAGCAACTGCAGTAGGATTTCGTACTAGTACATCTGATAGTTGTACATTACTCGTCTTTAATCGTCCTTGTTTGTCCTGGAAAACTACAACTTCATTTGGATCTACACTTGCAACGTTTAACAAATTGTTGATTTCATTTTTGAGCTTATCAAGAGTCTCATACTTGGATAAGTCACCCTGGTAACCTTCTGTTAATAAATCTACTGCTAATGTTCCAAATTTTGTATAGTAGCTCATTATACATACCGTTTTACACAAAATTGTTGGTTTAATATAACATAAAATTATACGATGGCGAAGATAATAAACTTTGACACCGAGCGATTGGTGAAGCATAAACATAGCAATGAACTTCCAGACTGTCATTATCTTATTGTTGGGCGAACTGGATCTGGTAAAACAAATTTGTTATTAAATCTTTTACTCAATAATAACTTTAACTATGATAAGGTGTATATTTACACCATCAACCCCAACAAGACAAATACGAGTTACTAAGTGAGTATAATGATAAACTTCGTGATGAACTTGGCATTGGTGATGATATATTTTTGATAAAACAACCAGAAGAACTCGTTCCAGTGAATGAACTCGATTCGTCAGAGCATAAGATAATCGTCTTTGATGATATTCCGCTAAACAATGAGGAAATGAACAAGATTAGATCATATTTTTCACTATCACGTAATAAAAGATGTAATTCTGTTTATCTTGCCCAAGGTTTTTATAATGTTGATAGGTTTATTAGGCGAAATACGGGTTGTTTCATATTATTTCCCGGACTAGATAATGTGGATGTGAGAAATATTGCAAACGAACAATGTGGTGATGTTAAAAAAGATAAATTTATCGAATTATATCATCGAGCAACTAAAGATAGATATAGTTTCTTTTTATTTGACAAGCTAGCGCGTGATCCAACCAAGATGTTTCGTTGTTGCCTTGAGACGTTTCTATGATATAATTTTGTAAAGCGTATAAAAATAATGGACAAACATCAACAGAAAATCGAATTACTAAAAAAGTTTCTCGAAACTCGAGCGGCTTTTAAGAAAAAGGTGGAAGAAGCTCGACGTGGACAATTGACTGCTACAGAAACAACAGCTACGATTTTCAGACCAATAACTGAAGCATTATTAGGTAAACAACCTGAAACTAAACCACTATCAGAAGAAGAACTGAAACAACTGAAAGAAAAAGGTTTGGTTGGAATTGTTAAAGAACAACAAGAAGCAGCTGCTGCAAAAATCATTACTAGATCTGATGAAGACAAAAGAAAACTAGCTGAGTCACTTACAGCAAATATAGCTGATCCTGCTGCTAGACAGGCTGAAACAGATCGATTGATAAACAATCCGCTAGAACTTGAGAGAAGATTAGCAGAGTTAACAACGCAAGGAATAACAAATATTATAACAAATCTATCAGGAGAAATAAAAGATATCAAAGAGGAGCAAAAAAGAGTTGGTGAGGCTACTGTAAAGTTTATGGATGTTGAACAGCAAAGATTTTATTATATAAAAAGAGCAAATTATGAGATAGAAGAAAATGAGTATGATGATTTTTTAAAGAAAGAAAATATTAAAGATATTGATAATATAGAAAAGTGGAATGATGGAGAATATCAAGTATTAATCGATAGATTAAATGAGATAATAAGAGATGGTGCTGCTGCTAAAGAAGAAATAAGCACAGCTACAGAAATTGGTTATATGATTCCACTTTATGAAAGAATGAGAAACGGTGTTATTGCTTCAATATTTGGAATAACAGCAAAAAGTGGTAGACCAAAAGGTTTTGGTAGTGGGTGGAGTTTTAGAAGGAAATTTTTTACTTTTGATAAATTTCGTGTAAAAAAAATTAGAGAAGCAATAACAGGAAAAGGTGTGAAAATATTTACATCAAACGCAGACATAGTCGATCGGCTAATGCTGTTGATATCCTCTAAAGAAGCTGGTAATGAAAGTGTAGAGATTGATAACGAAATTATTGATATACTTGATCATCTAAGATCGAGTGGATTACTAACATCATCCGAGTACGAAATTTTACACCGCGATCTTATCTAAAATATTAGTATAATGCAAACAACATTATTGCTTGATTCATCACAAATAACAGGAAACAGCGCGAATTTTACAGTAAATTACAACCCACCAATAGAACTAGATCCTGCAAAACAGTATGAGATTGGATTAATTTCTTGTACTTGTTGGAACGCCATGCCGAATATTAAAACTGGGATTAATGATGAAATTTTAATCGTTAATGTTAAACAATCTCCAACATCACAAAAAGAGTTTATTGATATACAATACAAACTACAGATTCCACAAGGAGCTTATAACATTACTGATCTAAACAGAACAATAAAAGAGCTTCTAACAAAAGCTGGTGGGAATGCTGATAATTTCGAATTAGCGGCGAATTATAACACCTTACGAGCTAGGATAACAGTGAAAAGAAATATGAAAGTCATCTTTGAAGAAAGAAGTTTTGGAAAGATGTTAGGTTTTACTAGAGTTTTATACTATACCACCGGTGAAGATAAATCTTTGACATTTGATGGAGAACTACCAGTAGATATCACAGAAGTAAATACAATACTCATCAATTGCTCTATCGCATCTGGATCTTATACGTCAAAGGGCAACCGCGGGCAAACGATCTACAGTTTCTCACCAGAAGTCCCACCAGGTTCTCTCATGCAAATCAATCCCCGACAGATTATCTACTATCTAATAACACCTGAGAATCAAATTACAAGCATTACAATGCAACTCACAGACCAATCTGGACGACAAATAGACGTGAACAATGAGATAGTCACGTATTACTTACACCTACGCACTGCCTAGGAATGTGATTTTGTGTACATAATTTTATAAAATGAGACGAAGAAAAGTTTATCGAAGAAAAATCGTAGGTGGATTTTTTGGAAATATATTTACAACAATTGCAGAGAATATTCCAGGAATCGCGCGTAAAGTAGCGCCCATTGCACTTGACGCCGGTAAAGCTTTCGCTACAGGGGCGGCATCTTCAGCAGGCACTGCAGTAGGGCAAAAGATTGCTGATAAGATTAAAGGACCTTCCCCATCAGAAATAAAACGAGTAATATCAGATATTGCGCCAACAGAAGAAACAAAACGAGCTATGATAGCTACAACAAAAAAATTATTGTCGCCGAGTGGTGAAGAAATAGTACGTAAACTTGTAAAGAAAACAAAACCGATGACCCCTGTTGCCTTTTAATTTTGTGTAACGATTATAAAATAAATGTCAGCTAAAAACTATCTCGACTTTGCAGAAGAAATTGATACTGACGATGCTGTAACAGAATTAGAGTATGTCGAGTATCTCGATGAGAACTCGAACGAACCGAATAAAACTGGGGTTAGAACTTTTAACACAAGAGACGAGGACGTGTTTCTACTACCCCATAAGGCAATGTTAAAAGTGCGTGGTCAAATATTAACTGCAGCAGGTGGTGATATTGCAGCTGATGCAGAAATCGCTCTCGTCAATAATGGTTGGAGCTTGTTTAAGAGTGCACGATACCAACTGGCCAATCAAACCGTAGAAGATATTTCGATGCACTTACCCATAGCGAGTACAATACTAAACATCGTTTCGTTTAGCGATGACTATTCCAGATAAATAGCCACAAATATGATGTGGTTCAAAGATACCTCATTAGGTACAGCTGTTTCGAGTGAGTTTCGTACTGGTGCTGGTAATCCTGCTGCAAATAACAATAATCTCATCGCCAATCCTGCTGCTGCTGATGCCGCTGCGATAGGTGATTCGATCAGGTTAGCCGTTACACAAATAAGACAACAACGATATAACGAAGGATTTGCTAAACGAAAAGCGTTTGCCGCAGAATCTCGCCAAATAACGATGATGCTTCCGTTAAGTACAATCTTTGGATTTTGCCGTGATTATAACAAAGTGTTTCGAGGAATAAAACATACGCTTATATTAGATCGAGCTGATCAAAACGATTGTATAATACACGCCGGTGGAGTGGCTGAGGGACAGTTTTCTATTACAAGATTAGCACTGTGGATGCCTCGGGTTGTCCCTTCATTAGCTAAAATGATGGAGCTCGAATCTTTACTAGCCACCTTTACAAAAAAGATACACTTCCAACAGAACAGGATTTATCAAACAGCCATTCCCAACGCGACTGATTACACGTGGCGTGTAACGACCACGCCCAGCGAACAACTACCGCGACACTTGTTCGTCGTATTTCAACGACAAGCACGTCGTAACAATCAGGAAATAAACAACTCCGTATTCGATAACCCAGACGTTAGACGAATATTTGTGAGAGTAAATTCCAAACAGTATCCCGAACGTGCAATCGAATGTAATTTTGCCGTAGACGCCACCAGAAACATCTCTCGGCCGTACATGTATCTTATGGAAGCAATGCAAAAATATCAGAACGCGGACAGTGGATCTCAAATATCAATAGAAGAGTTTCGATCGCTCTATCCCATCTTTTACTTTGATGTATCAAAATATTTGGAGCGTGTTGTGGGATCGACTGCAGATATTGAGGTCACGTGGACACTGGGTGATGTGCCAGGTGAACAGTATAACGTATACGCGCTATTGGTTAGTGATCGATTTCTGACCATTGATTCAATCAAAGGAAGAATGACAGTACAAATTTAATCTAACAACTTGGATATAACATTATGAAAACCAAATACACAACTCGAGAAATATACCTAACATCTGGTCAAGTTGAAAAATTATCTGCAGCTGTTGCTAAACGCAGCTCTGTTTCTTTGATGATCTCTCCGGAAACTTCAAATAAAATTGCAGTAAAAGTCATGCTAACGCAACAACAAATCAATAAACTCGATCGCAACAAACCTTTTGTGTTGAAATTATCTGTTTCTCAGGTAACTGCAATGTCAAAAGAAGGTGGATTTTTTGGACCAGCGTTATCAATAATAGCTAGCAAAGTTTTACCAGTACTTGGTACACTTGGACTTGCGGCTGCGTCAGGAGCAGTCTCTGGCGCAACGAAGAAAGCAGTCGAAGGTCGTGGTATCAAACAAATCTATCGTTAATTTTATGTAACAGTATAAAATAAAATGCCAACGAAAAAGTCGCCGAAAAAAACAAAATCATCGAAAAAAAAGAAAACAACAAAACGCAAACAAACAAAACAAGGAGGAATTATTCCTTTCGCTCCACTTTTAGCGGGACTAGCGGGAAGTCTGCTGCCAAACTTACTAGGAATCGGACGCGGATTAACTCTACCAGGGACCAGACGTTATTGAGCAATTTTGACATCATTGAAAAATTGAAGGACGTTGTTGGATTTCGAGGAGTATTTTCCAAGGATGACCTCGATGACGTACCAACAGGCGGTTCTTGTGTTGTAAATATTGAAAACTTAAATGATGGCTCTGGCACCCACTGGGTTGCTGTCCACGATAACAATTATTTTGATTCGTTCGGACTTCCTCCAAGCGATCTCATAAAAAATATATTTTTAAAAAATTTGATAAAATAAATTATTCGTCTAATCAACTACAGCCGATTGGAACATCAGCTTGTGGTTATTATTGTATCATGTTTGTCAGAGTACCGAAAGAAAACCAAACAAAATCTGGACTGATCATGGAGCCGAGTTTTTTAACAAAAAGTTTGAGCAGTTTCTAGAACAAAATAATATTAAAAAATACGTTACAGGAAACGAAGGCAAAAGCGTTGTTGTCGAGAGATTTAATCGCACGCTAAACGAAAAATTACACAAACATATGACAGCTAAAAACACCAACAGGTACATCGATGACCTTTCTCAAATCGTAGGCGAATATAATAACACGAAACATCGAACCATCAAAATGTCACCCAATGACGCTATCAAAAATCCAATATTAGCAAACGAAAACATGTACCGCAGACATAAATTTAAGGTCGGTGATAAAGTTAGAATCTCTTTGACTAAAAAGCTATTTCAAAAAGGATTTACTCCAAACTGGAGCGAAGAAGTATTTGTTGTTGATAAAGTACTCTTAACAATACCTGTAACGTACGCGTTAAAAGATCTGGCAGGTGAACCTATAGTAGGTAGTTTTTACGAACAAGAACTACAAAAAACTGAACAAGATGTTTTCGTTATCGAAAAAGTGATTAGGAAAAAAGGAGATAAAAGTTTAGTCAAATGGCGTGGGTATAGTGATAAATTTAACAGTTGGATTCCAACCCGGTCGATTTTATCGACTGCGTAATAATGCTATTATAAATTTCCTCATACTTTCGTTTGATAGATTTGCATTTTACTGGTTTACATAATGATATTAGATATTGTCTGCGATCGTCAGAGATCGTCAATAGATTAAAAATCTTGAAAAATATGAAATCAAATTTTATATTTTTCTGTCGGTCTGGAATTTTGATGTTTAAAAAAGGTCTGATTAACTGCAAAAATACCTGCTGTTCGGTAACGGTAAAATTAAATTTTATAATTTTTTTAGCAATGTGATTCTTGACATTATATTTTCCAGTGGTTGGTCTGCTATAATTATATCTGTTAATGACGGTGACTATTTCACCATCATCAGATTCGTTGTTATATAAAATATCATCTTCGTTATAACCAACAGATTTGTCTATCATATCATTATAGATTGTGGAGACCTTATCGCTGATATCACTAGTATCTTCTTCGTATAGTTGAACGAGTCGTTTCATCATATCCATATTATAATATACTTTTTATCTAATTTGTTGTTATAAGATGACTGACAAAGTAAAATATCACCAAAAAGTTAATATAATAAACTACCACGAACTGACCGAAGCGGTAAGAAAATGCTTGTCAGGTTATAGTTCATATTCCGTTGACGTTATTGTAATGCAAGGTGATTCTCATAAAATATTACTAACAGAAGCAGAAAAAAATAAAATTAATGAAAGTGCAGTAACGACGCTAAAATTTGATTGCGATGATATTATAGCATTTGCTCATCATTGTTTGACTAAAACCGAATTACAAAATATTATTAATCATCATATCTAAAAATAATACTAGCATCATATTTGTTTGAAAAAGCTGATTTTGTTGCTCCATCAGCTACAAATTTTACTGCTCTGGGATTTATATTATAATATTTCGCCGCAGCTGTAATTGATTTGAATTTGATCTCCTCATCCGTTTCAAGGTTTAACGAAATAACAGGTTTTATGGGGCATCTAAAATTAATACCATTACTATTTTGTCCTTTTCTCACATTTTCCTGTTGGGTCACTAGCTCCAGATTTTCCAATCGATTGTCTGTTTTTACATTATTGATATGATTAATAACCAGACCATTGGGTATAGATCCGTTGAACACCTCGTAAACAAACCTATGACCAGTATAACAAACTCGATCTGTCGATGTTCCTCTAACAGTCACACTGATATATCCCATATTGCTCATATTATTAAGAACTTTTTTAGTTTTTCTGTTTCTAATAATACCGCGATCGTTAGCCTCGTATAAATCAAAGACCGGATGCGGCTGAAACTCATCTTGTAAGGATAAATTTTCAATATTATCATCAGTGACTTTACCGTTATAATGATATACTCGTTTCCCCTCTGGAATGTCATGGCAAAATAACGTGTAAATAAAATCTTTTCTAAACATCGTAATTCTTTCAGTATTATCTCCCTTTACACTAATCGTATAACCCGCTGGCGTTGCTTTACCAACAGATATTCCAGTAATGATATTAATAACCGAACCAAGTGCATTTCCAGCGTACAGGTTGTACTTCGGATAAACATGATATACCTCTTGCTCACGTGCGCTTGTCAGATTTACTGTCATTATATTATAGGTGATATTTTTTTTATCTCTAATTGTTGTTTAGCGCATGCGCAGTGTGAGGTAAATTATCAATTAGAGATTATATTTTAATATAATAATGTTGAAATTGCGTGATATAGCCAAGAGAAGTCTTATGGGAGAACCTGTTAAAATAGCGACTGCTTTTACAGGTTTTGATAATAGTTATCAGTTTGATAATCAAAACGTTTTAGTAAATTTTTCTAAAACAAATCTCTTTCATCTGCTACAGACGACTGTAAAACGTGAGCTTGAAAAACACAAGGGTCTAAGATTGTTAGTGCAATATCACGTTATATTTTCAAAACTACTTGTGACGGAAGAATCTACTAACAAGGAAATTGCAGACCCTTACATCAACGCAAAATCTAGACGTGTTTTGCTTGGTAGTGATCTTTTGTCACTATCTAATGAAATACACCAAGAAATGTGGAAAAAAATAGAAGAATTTACCGAATTAGGTTCGGGTTGGAAGTTTGAAATGATCAAGGAAATTTTGTTTCACACGATGAATTATGACGCATTACGAGGTAGTTCGTATATCGACCTGCCACCAAAAATAAAAAATAAACAGTGTTGTATAAACATAAAAAACGTCGATAGCAAATGTTTCCAATGGGCTGTTCTTTCCGCGCTATTTCCAGCAGAAAAAAATGCTGATCGTGTTGAGAAGTATATCAGTCACGTGTCAAGATTAAATTGTGCTGGTATTGACTTTCCAGTGGCAGAAAATCAAATACCAAAGTTTGAAAAGCAAAATAATGTTTCGATTAACGTTTTCGGATTAGATGAAAAAGAAAATGTCTATCCGAGGTATATTTCAGAAAAAGCTTCACAATCGACTATCAATTTACTGTTTTATAAAAATCATTACGTTTGGATCAAAAACTTTAACAGACTAGTTGGAAGACAGTATAATAAAAATAACAACAAAAAGTTCTTTTGTTATCGCTGCTTGCACGGTTGTAGAGACAATGAAACATTACAAAAGCATTTGCAGTACTGTAGTGACGTACAAAGAATAACAATGCCATCTAAAAAAGATAGCGTGTTACAGTTTGTCCATCATAATCATAAACTAAAAATTCCTTTCGTCATATACGTCGATTTTGAATGCTTACTTCAACCTGTACTTGGCGTAGAAAATGATCCTAACCAATCGAGTACAAGAAAAATTCAAAATCATGTTCCGTGCGGAGTAGCGTACAAGGTAGTTTGTTGCGCTGATTCGAGATTATCTAAACCAATCCAACTCTATCGTGGTAAAAATCCAGCTGTCTGGCTTCTCAAGCAATTGATCAGCGAAGTTGATCATATAACTTATCGTTTGAAAAGAGTAACTCCAATGTTAAAATTAACACCTCAACAAGAATCTGATCACGAGCAAGCGAAAATTTGTCATATTTGTGAAAAAGCTTTTGACCCTGACAATGTCAGGAAAAAAGTACGTGACCATTGCCATTTGACCGGACAGTATCGTGGAGCGGCTCATGACCAGTGTAATTTAAAATTTCACGCTCCAGATTTTATTCCAGTTATTCTTCACAATTTTCGAGGATATGATAGTCACATCATCGTAGAAGCTTTTGGTGATCCTGAGATAAAAGCTCATCTAAAACTCAATAATGTCATCAAATGCATTCCAGATAATTTTGAAAAGTATATGTCAGTTACGCTAGGTAAATTACGTTTTATTGACAGCCTGCAGTTTATGGCAGCATCGTTAGATGAGCTAGTAAAAGGTTGTAGTAAATTTAATAACCTAAGAGACTGTTTTGGAGATAAATTTAATCTATTAGCTAAAAAAGGAGTTTTTCCATACGAATATCTCGACGATTGGAGTAAATTTGATGAAACATCTTTACCTAGCAAAGACAAATTTTACTCGCAACTTAAAAATGAAAATATCACTGATGATGAGTACAGGTATGCACAAGATATTTGGAAAGAGTTTGATTGTGAGACTTTTGGTGATTATCACGATTTGTATATGAAAACTGACGTGTTATTATTAGCAGATGTTTTTGAAAGTTTTCGAGAAGTGAGTTATAATAATTACGGACTAGATCCTTGCTGGTATTATTCTGCCCCCGGACTGTCATGGGATGCTCTGTTAAAGTTTAGTAAGGTAAGGTTGGAATTACTGACTGATGTTGATATGTTCAATTTTATTGAAAAAGGTATCCGAGGCGGTATTAGCGTGATAACGAAGAAGTATGCTGAAGCAAACAACAAATATTTGAAAGAGTATAATCCTGACCTTCCTTCAAAGTATATAGTTTATCTAGATTGCAATAACTTGTACGGGTATTCGATGGCAGAATCAATGCCGTTTGGTGGATTTCATTGGATCGCGGCTGATCAATTTCTATCAGAGAGAGAAAAAAGATACCCGACGATGTTTCGTATTTCGTTGAAGTTGATCTCGATTATCCAACTTCGCTACACAAATTACATAACGATTACCCTTTCTGCGCGGAATCGATGGTTATAGAATATAGTTTGTTATCAGAAGAACAACAAGCGTCAGCATTACCAAGACAACACTCTATGGTAAAGAAACTAGTACCAAATTTGCTTCATAAACGTAATTATGTTTTGCATTACAAAGCTTTAAAACAAGCAGTCGATGCTGGTCTCGTGTTGAGAAAAGTTCATCGCGTACTAAAATTTAATCAGTCACCGTGGATGAGAGGTTATATTAACTCGAACACTACAAGAAGAGCTGCGGCAAAAACTGATTTTGAGAAAAACTTTTTCAAACTGATGAACAATTCTGTTTTTGGTAAGACGATGGAGAATATTAGGAAACGCGTAAATATCGAACTAGTCAATGATGTCAATCGCAGAAACAAACTTGTGTCAGACGATGATTTTGTGAGCATGAAAATTTTTAATGAGAATCTTGTCGCGGTACAGCGACGAAAGACAAATCTAAAACTAAACAAGCCGATCTACGTTGGAGCTGCAGTGTTAGATTTATCAAAGTGGCTGATGTATGATTTTCATTATAATTTTGTTAAAAATCAATGGCCGGCTAGTAGATTATTATTTACTGATACTGATTCGCTCGTATATGAAATCGAATGTGAGGACGTCTATCAGGATATGCATGATAATAGATATCTGTTTGATCTTTCCGATTACCCACGTGACAGTAAATTTCATGACGACACAAATAAAAAGGTTATTGGTAAGTTCAAAGATGAAATGAACTCGAGCGCTATCAAATACTTTATCGGATTACGTAGTAAAATGTATGCCGTATTGTTAGACAATAATAAAATAACAAACAAAGCAAAAGGTCTGCCTCGTGATTTTGTTAAAAAGTTTATAAAATTTGATGACTACAAGTATGCGCTTGATGGTGGTGTTAGTTTTATAAGAGCTATGTCAATTCGGACAAATCATCATAAGCTCGAAACAGATGTCCTTATCAAACGCGGTTTGAGCAATTTTGATGATAAACGTTATTGCAAAAATGGGGTAGATACATTTGCACTTGGGTATTGTCATGATGATAGAGATATATTTGACATTATCTTTGCAAACTAAAATTTTATCTAAACTTTAAAAATAATGTTTGAAAATTTGACAGTAACAAATAGCTACAGTAGCAAAATCAAATATCTAATGATGGACGGCAAACCATTGACAGTTGAAATTAATAATGAAACATCAGGCATATGCTTTAGTGGTACCCGTGACAAGTTAAAACTTTCGCTCATCAGATCTGATGACAGCGAGTATTTTAATTATCTCGAACAATTGTATCAAAAGTTGCTTGCGGAATTTAACAACTTTCACTGTCCGATTAGTCAGCATAAATACACCAAACTTACAATTGATCTTGATCGGTCAAAGGTGTATTTTATCGACAAAAAATACCCTCTTAACAAATCACAAATAAAAGATTTGTTTGAGTCCCGTCGTTATGTGAGCGGTAAAATAAAGTTTAGCCTCTATCACCATGATAATGAAATATTTTTGATATCTACAGTTGAGACATTAACAGTTGGTAATGAGGTATAATACCACTTACCTTATTGGAATTCTAATGCGTAATTTAGTCCACAATCGCCACGTTCTGCTAAATCGTAATGATTTGGAAAATTGAGTCTGACAGATCATTTTGCTTATTCTGGAAGATCACTTAATTAAATTTTACCTGTTACCTAGGTATTTTGCAACAGGTGTTCTATTGTATTTGTTTGGAGGTCTAGAGGGGTTGTTGAGCTCGGATTCTTAGCGCAATTATTGATTGCAACAGGTGTTCTATTACGTTACCTAGGTATTTTGTATTTGTTGAGCTCGGATTCTTAACGCAATTATTGATTGCAATAGGTTTTCTATTACGTTACCTAGGCATTTTGTATTTGTTTGGAGGTCTGGAGGGGGTTGTTGAGCTCGGATTCTTACTTTCATCTACTACTACTTGATCAGTCCCGGATTGCCAAATAGGCAGGTTGGCACAGGTCTATGGGCCTCAAGCCTTTTGTTTTGTGTAATGCAATTGGTTTATTAAAATTGTTGGTTGGTAAAATTAAAAACGTATTAGTAGATAACTTGCGATTTGAAGGGGGAGGGGTCGAGATTTGTACTGCCTAGGGGCCTCCATAGGGTTTAATCGGGCACTGTACCTAGTATAATTTTGTCTCTGGTTGTGGGAACAATATTACATCATATTGTTCCTTGCTGCGTAATACTGGGTAAATACAAACACCAGACTTCAGTTTATAACCCTCCCATGGGCAGTAGGTAATTATATAATGCTGGCAGACAGAAAGATTTCTCGTCTCGTATTAGTATCGCTAACATCGGTAAAAGTGTCTTATCCTCTTTAACGTAAATTAGTCATTGCTGGTAAAATTTAGTGTTGCTTTAAACACATTAAAGATTGTGCAAGCAATTGAGACTGACGATTTTTATAATACTGAAGCACATGCAAATTTGATTCCCAACCACAAGATGTTTAAATACCATGGTCTGTCAACCATCTGTCTAAATTTTCCATCATTATTCCTCAATATCTCAGAATGATCTATGACTTTTGTAATAAAGCGTCCGGCTATCGATAAAAGTATTATAATTGTTTAGTTCATTTAGAATGGTATTATAATATTTTGTCAGTGAAATTTTAAATAGATCCAGCTCTGATAGTTTGTTTTCACCATCATTTAATCCATCCATTATTATTTGGATATTATCAATTATGTATAGGATTTAGATCTCTCCTTTCGATATCAAATATTTTCATTTTCATATTACGATCATTTATAGACTGTGTATTTCTCTTGACATTATCAATTAATTTTATCGCCATATCACTATCAAGTATATATCATTCTTGTTGATATCAGATGCCTTTACAATTGTGTAATATATGAAAACATTCTACATCTGATACAGTCTAGTAGAGACCGATTCCATACATTACCTGGACTTCTTTCGCAAGAAATAAACCATGCAGCCGTTTTATTTTTGCAATAATCTGCGGTGGAAGGTCTGCATGTTTTGCTGGCAATTATATACTTTAATGTTTTAAAAGGAAATCACTCGACTTTTACTGCCCGTAAATCCACTACCCCACGGTTTCGTATATGTATTCGGAGTCGCCAGTGTTTTTCCATTTCCGCCAGCACTGTGTCGAACTCATACAGGCTAACCTTTTAATCTTCGATAACCATCTTGTACATTCTGGTAATTGTACTGAGACTGCTTTGTGCCGCCGTGAGACATATTCGCAAATGTGATCATAGCCAGATTATTCTACCAGCGCTGCCAGCTTCACCGGTTACTATTAATATGGCTCCAAGAACTATTCTGATTGGTATGTCATTAATAAATGCTGATGTCGTTATTCCTACAGCACCATTACCAACTGACGCTGCCGAGGCGATTCTGCAAACAGAATCTACCACAGCAACGTTTGTATTTCACTAGTAGCTTGGCTGTCCTGGTGATTTCATCTTATTGGTGTTTTTTCCACTTCGATTATTTTCTGGCGTCGATAAGTTTGATCATATCTGTTCTTTTAATAACATGATCGCGAAATATAATTGATCGAGAGGCTTGCCATCTCCAGATGTAACACGCACAAGTACTTCTAACCAATAATTCTTATTTATTGGTACAACTGTCTTACAAACATTGAAATATTTATATGGCGAATATTTAAATTTCCGTCGATTACGCGTTCTTGGTGCTTGGCATTACGTTCGTAAAGAACCATACTGCTTACGCTTTTGAATGATGCCTGAAAAGATAGTTCTTATTTCGTCTAAAACCCATTGCTCAGACAAATGCGTCCATGTTGAATGACAGTCAATATTTTTTCTCTTCTTGGCTGAATCAATATCGGAGCAATATAATCAACGGAGATTTCAGCCACTTCATCCTTGTAGAAACAACTGTCAATCCGCTGTAAGCCGGTCCAACACTCCGTCGACAAATTCTGCATCATTATGACCATGTTCACAGACTTGGGAGAGATATTGTAGCGAGACAATGACGAATTCAATTCCTTATTTGGTTAAATTTTAGTTGCAGGAAACATTTTCCATCAGTTCATGTACTTGTATGAGTACACTCATTATATAGTTATCAACTTTGGGGGCCCTGAGTGGCCAAGTGGTCTAAGCGCGCTCTGTTACGGATCACTGCCATCTTACCTCTGTCTTCGTGGGTTCCAGTCTAAGATTCGGCGAATGTAGATATGTGAGAAAGCTTGCCAGTAGTTTCTCATGGGTCGGTGGTTCTTTCCGCGGATTTCCCGGTTTCTTCCTCCACCATTAATACTGGCCGCCATGTATCGTGTGCTGAAAAATGGCGTTAAGCCCCAGAGCAACAACAACAACAACAACTAGTTATCAACTTCAGCTCGTCAGGGTTTGCAGTTCTATACTAGCTTGTGATTTTTAATCGATTGTTGGTTCCAGGTACAATGATACTGACTAGTTGCCGATGTTGGAGTTAGGAATCTGCAGCTAGTCAATGCAACTCACGAAACCTAAATGTCATGTATTGTACCGTGTCGTGCATGATCAAGCAACCTTTATACCCACGCATGTTAAGAAGCAAAATAGAGAGTTTGTTTAACTAGAGTCAAATCACAACTGTAGAGAACATGCGATGTGCTCAGGTCCTCTGTACATGCAAGTAATGTGACAATGATCACCGACTTTGACATCAGTTCCAAACGGTCCATCACAAATCCAGCAATGAGCGAACGCGAAACGCTTGCTTGCATTATCATTCAGTTATAAGAGGAGAGCTGTTGTCGGATCCATTTAACTGTAGCATCCAGTTATATGATAAACACGCCTACCTTGTTTGGGGCGCTAGCGTACTGGGCGAGGAACAACACTTGTAGCTCAGTTTACCCGTCACATCCCGACTATTTTATAGCAAAACCTGCATGGGACATGTTCAGCTACTTGCGTTGTATTTGTTTGACCGTCACTATCCTCTTACAAGGTCTTACAAGGGCGCCTGTTGGAAACGTTCGCGGATAACAAGCGCGATGCTCGCTCGTGGGTTAGGACAAAGTCACTGTTGGTAGGTTTTCACCTAAAGCAGTAACAAAAGTACAAAATCCACCATGCTATATTCATACTACTGAATATTTCTATCAAGAACACTAAATTCGATAAAAGATACGTTCAGCTTTCATTTTCTTGATATAGCTTGTATGAAATCAATAGACACAATTTTAAAATCATTTTGTATTCATCAATATAACGTTTCAGGCTAACAAGAGAAATTCGATCGAGCTTTATGCTATAGATTTCAAACAAGAGGGAGAGGTTAAGAAGTAAATTCACGGAGAAGCGAATAGTTCATTCACCATAAATAGATACGTTGCGGAATGGTAGTTGCTTCAAAAACAACACAACTCTTAAGCTAGAAAAAAATACACGCTTTAAAAAGCCCTATAGACGTTCCTACTCCGCTTCGTAATATAAAAAGATATAATCGAAATCAGTGGCAAATATCGTTAGCGATAATCTGGGATATAAAAACAATAAAGGCGCAAAACGTGTGCTTGATATTCTTTTAATATTATTTCATTCCGGCTGCCATGAAGAAAATAATAAATCCAAGCTATCGGTTTGCTAACGAAGCACAATACATTGTTAAGTATAGACTCGAATCAGTAGTTCACTAAAAACAACCTTTAATTCTCAGTCTTTCTGATGTAATCACTATTTTAAGCGCATTATGACAGTGGTAATAAGGAAACATTTCCTTAATTTAGCCGACGGGAAATTATCAGTCGTCGGGTCATCGACAGTCTTTGATATTTTATGGTCACGGAAGAGACCGAGCAGTAATAAAGTGGCAGAGATAATATTTAACACGAAAAGACGGGAGAGTTTAGAGGCTATTCATAAAAGCAGTATTATTCCGTGAGAAAAACATTTACAGTCTGATTAGTTTTGTCATGTTTCTGATTGTGTTGGGCTCTTCATCGTAAAAACAGCTAACTAAATTTAACGTCGAGTTTAAAATATTGTGTCGTAGGATTATATAAACTATACCATATTTAATTTGTTTGATTGTATTGCTCTGTCTTAGTGCTTTTTTTATTTATTATTATTTCCGTGCACCGAGTGGCGCTCGCCTTTACAAGCATCTCATTTTTCACACTGTCCACCTGGGTTCGAATCTAGGCTCGACCAACGTGTGTATGTGTGAAAGCATTGGCAGTAGTTTCCCCAAATGGTCTGTGGTTCTTCCTAGTGTCTTCTTCCACCAGAAATATTGGCCGTCTTTTGTAGCTTATTATGCGCTAAAATGGCCTTAAACACATAAAAAACAAATATAGGTTATCATTTTATCGCCTCATTCAATGTATTATTGCTGTAGTTAAATAACCATTATTATTGCTACTCATCGTATTAACTACCATTAACATATGATGTTTATATTAAAGGCTTAATTGGAGGGGTGGGGAATTAAGATACACTTATTGTCCACTCTGCATTCTAAGATTGATGCGAATAAAAACCGTTTTATTGTAGAAACAGCTGTTTCGTTGCCTTCGTTGGAAGATTGTGTATATAATTTTTAATTTCTTTTCCAGCATCCAATTCGTGTAAAAAAATACATGTATGTCATTAGCGATTTCTAAATCATTTGTTCCAGGGATCTAAGTGGAATTTTCTACTTTTTCCATTTAGTTGTGGTTCCACATCAACCGCTTAAATGCAACATCAGACTACATAATTAACTTTAGTTATATGCTAGATTTCGTCCAAAAGTGAGCCGGGTGCTTTTATTTTCTTTCTGTTTGTATAAAAGTACACGACTTTGTAAAATGTTACGGGATGAATTGCCGTTTGTTAAATTTATGTTTATTGATAAAAACTAAATAGTTCATAACGCTACAGGCATTATTCTTAATTGTATTTATATTTATAGAATACCGCTCCTGTAACTTAGTGGTTAGAGCGACCGCGTCGAATGCGGGAAGTTGCGAGTTAGAACCCCGGCCGAATCGTAGAAAGGGTTCTAAAAAATGTACTAAAATTGCCTTGCTTGGCACTCAGCATTAATGGTTTAGTGTTAGGACTGGTCTGCGGCATAACGCCCCAGTGCTGGACATCACAATAAACTGACTGTGATGTGTCGCATTTTGAAGGCATATTGAAACTTAAGATTAAATAAATTGTGCTTTTATAGTTTAGCATAGTTAAGCCAGAAAGGTTTTGAGGAAGTTCACTGATTATTTCTTTATTTCATCTCTGAACACGTAAAAGGGTTGCGTTATGCTTCAATAACATTTGTCCGGGTCAATTTCCCAGTATAATGGCATACGTGCGATAGAACACCGACCGTAACGGTTCAAAAAAAATGCGTATATCAAAGAATTGATATTTTCAAAGGACGCTAATTGCAGCATGTTTTTGGCTAGTGAAATCTGATGATATACATGATTATTTGGAGAGCATTCTATGAACAGTAATTTTCGATTGGTCAGGATAATTATGGGCGTACACTTTGTGAAACAATTTAGTGGTACTGCTTGCCCACAATTATATAGTCCGATTTTGCTTGTGAGAAATCGAATTTGAGGCTCTGTCGGAAACCCGAGGATAGAGTTATCCCTCGTCAAAAAAGTAGAAAGGGGCAGACAGCTGTCTTAAAAAGAAGAAGACAGGCTATGGGCTAGTACATGGTTGTGTGTAAAGAAAACGGCATTAAGGTACGACATTTTACTTTCCATTTAATATTCTATTTCATTTGTTTGGTTTGTTTGCAAATGTGTTGATATGTTATGATTCACGCATGTATCGTGTATTCATTTCGCAGGACTCTATTGATATGTTAGTTTTATGCGATTTAATTCTTTGGTTTTACACTTATTAGTTCATTGAGGCAATCTAATTATTTAAGGAGCAGCCTTATATTCCGAGTGAGAGAAGGAGAAAAGAGGGATGTCAATTAACCCGATGAGTCAAGGGAAAATCAATATCTACGAGATCGGAATAGCCGAGGGTGGGAAAGAGCACCATAATAGACGCATTAGATGCGGAACTAGTCGAGAGGAGACAGGCGTCATGTGATGCTGTCAAAGTGTGGGGATTGTGTTGAAAATTCAACTTTCGCAATATGATGTAAATTGTACACTGCAACTAATTTCTGTAACTGTAAATGGGTTGGATTGAAAAGTGAATTATGGTTATGCATTAATTGATTGGAAAGTGAATTTTGATTATGCAATAAATTATTACATTTAATTTAGTAAATATTTTATGAAAAGTGATTCTCTTTTGACTATATATTAATTTATTAAATTTTATTATTTATTGAAAGGGGGCTCATTTTTTATTGCCTTTGAATAATTTGCTTAGCTATCTGTAACATTCCATCCATCCGTCCACACTGGACAATAACATCGTGGGAGATCATTCCCTAGCTAACCAACGCCGAATCAATTAAGGAGTGCTTAGTTTTTAATAATGCCCCGTAACACTGACACACTGACACACTGCAGACAAATACTCAGTTTCAAAAGAAACAACTACGTAACCTATATAAGTGTCGATTTGCCTTTCGTATGATTTATGCAAAGAAAAAGTCATTTCTATTCAGCGCGTACGCAAATCAGATCGTAAAAATAAAAAAAAAACTTTGTTGAAATTGAAATGACCAGTGTGCACATTGAGGCAACCACCTTAACAAAATGCATGTAAAACACTAACAAGCGTAAACCAACCAAATTGTCGGATGCATACGGCAGCACCGGAAGCAAAACCAGCGTTAACAAGATAGCCATATCAAAATAATTCCATGTTTTTTTTTTTTTTCTCGAACGCCAGATGCACTGTTATACTTTTGGTATCTACCCCATAGTTATCTCAGATGTGATGAACAGTTTGAAATATGGAACGATCAGTAATATCATCTTGAATGTATACGTCATCGTTTAGAAAAGTCACTTGAACAAAATGAAACGGTAACGAAATAATTAAATTAGACCCCATCTTCATTCCAAAAAGAACAAACGCCCTTCGGCTGTCTTCTGTATGGTTGCCCAGAGGAGATAATTAAATGTGAATCGAGATGGTTTGAATGGCGACGGAAACCTGTCTGATGCTCATTATTGTCTCGTGTTATTTTGCAGCGCAATTTTAAAAACCCGAAAATGGTTTTGATTTCCTTTCATCCTTTAAACCTTAAAATAAACAGACAAATGTAACATAAACAGACGGATTGAGGTAGTTTATTTAGTGAAATGAAAACACTTGTAGTTATTTTAATTAAATTTAAGCAAGCATGCTCTCTCTAGTTATTTTAATTAAATTTAAGCAAGCATGCTCTCTCTCTCTCTCTCTCTCTCTCTCTCTCTCTCTCTCTCTCTCTCTCTCTCTCTCTCTCTCTCTCTCTCTCTCTCTCTCTCCGGCGTTTATTAAGCTTAGATTTGCCGTGCTTGACCTACTTTGATATCAATAGACTGGAACAATCCAACGTGAAAATGAATGTATCGTCAAGCATGAAAAAGAAGACTAATGCGACAAGAATATTTGCAATTTTAAAAAATACAGCTTATTTAACCGCGAGTGTCATTTATAAGAAGGTATCATTGCGCCTCGCTCTTACAAAAAAAACAAAAAACAAAATCGCGATGTGATTTTTTGGAAAGCGGTAGAGAGAGAGAGAGAGAGAAGCTTTGAGGTATCGCTTGTTCAGGGAATCTATAACTACATAAGAGGTTCACTGTTTGCATTATCATTATGACAACGGTGGTAATTATGTAGGTCTATGACATTAACAGTGTTAAAGGAAAATTATAACAATATTTAGGACAATGTTTGTGCTTTTAATATCATTTTTCGTATCTTAAACTTTATTTTGAAAAAAAGATGCCATTTTGTAAAAGTTCCCGTATTAGCAAGCAAAATGTTGAAGTTACTCGACGTGTTTCATAAAATTCAGATTGAACTTAGTATATATTTAAGACATAATATTTACCAAGCAAAAGAAAACTACTGCTTTAATTTGACGAAGCCGCATAATAGTGGCGTCAATTTGAAATACAATCGGATGCCTCAGTCATTAGGGTTTCAATTTACATGACATTGTCATATAATTTATGACACAATTACTATTGTGTTTTTACATAAAGCATTATTGTTTATTTACCTCTAGATAAAACAGGGGGTATGTTATTTCTCATTCGAGTTCCACCTAAAAATATATGACCACTCTTATTAAATTAAATAAATTTTGAAATTTATTTTGCAATAGTATTTATTATTTATGAGGAATGTTAGAAATTACTAATCTTAATAACGCAGTATTCGTATCATATTAAGGATTATGAAGTAGCCGATCTTCATTTCCGATAAATCATAATTCAATGTATCAAAATCATTTTATTTGCCTATTATTATTATTATTATTATTATTATTATTATTATTATTATTATTATTATTATTATTATTATTATCCGACGATAGTCGTCTGTAAACAGGATATATGTAAAGTTTAATTATAAAAGAAAACAAGCATCTGAATACAACACAATCATTAATACTTGAAAACACATTGATGAATACTTGAAACCACAATCATAAATACTTGAATTCACAATCATTAATGTTTAAAACCCCAAAAATTAATACTTGAAAACATAACCATGAATACATGAAAACACAGTCATGAATTACTATAAAACATAATCATGAATACTTGAAAACACAATCATGAAAGCTTGAAAACAATCATGAATAACTGAAAACAATCATAAATATTTGAAAACATAATCATAAATACTTAAAAAGATAATCATGATTACTTGAAAACACAATCATTAAAACTTGAAAACGCAACCAGTGCCGTGCAATAACCATAACGTATGGCAAGCAGATATAAACCATCAATATACAGAAAATATCACTTGCATAAGCCAACAACTCTGGAATAGAATCAAGATTTACAAGACGTAAGGGGATATTTTACCGGTAAGCGATCCAGGATTGTGTATCTCCACTATAAAAATCAGCTGTTCTTTTCGCAAGTCATAAGCAACATTAGGCAAGACGTATCTAGTAGATTTGACGAGCATTGAGGTTGACATAACAATTAACAGTAACACGGTTAGTAGTAGCATGATCAATAAACACGTCATCATTTAGAAAATCGCTGGAACTAATGGAGAAAGTGACAAGATAATTTGATTAGGCTCTTAATTTGTTATAAAAGTAGACAGAACCCCTTCTGTCGTTTTTTTCAATAGCTAGTTACCCAGGGGATGTAATTAAATGCAAATCGAGATAGACTTGATGGCCAAGGAACCCTGCTTGATGCACGTCATTCTCTCATGTTATGTTACTACAGGGATTTGAAGACACGAATTCAGTTTTGATTTCATTTACGCGTTTTCATCTCAATAAACAGATAAAAACATTGATATCATTTATTATTTTTAAAATGAAAACATTTGCAATTATTAATTCGTTCCTTCCCCCATCTCTCTCTCTCTCTCTCTCTCTCTCTCTCTCTCTCTCTCTCTCTCTCTCTCTCTCTCTCTCTCTCTCTCTCTCTCTCTCTCTCTCTCTCTCTCTCTCTCTCTCATTGACAGATGTCCTTAACTGTGCAGAAAGTAAATAATTTATTCGTGATAGGTTGGTATTAAATCACCTATCAACGCATGAAAGGGACTCTCAAATGCAGAGGTAAGTAAAGTATCTAGCGACACAGCGATTGCCACCTAGCCAGGTCAAGGCAAGATTCAAACGTAAACCTTTCCAGTTGTCAGTCCGGTACGATAACCACTACTAGTAGTGGTGGTAGTTATAGTAACAATTGTAGTATTAGTGGGGAAAAATGCGAAGCGGTACAGCATAAATTATGAAACAATGACAGATAAATAATATTGATATTAGTAGTAGTAGTAGTAGTAGTAGTAGTAGTAGTAGTAGTAGTAGTAGTTGTAGCAGTTGCAGTGGTAGAATTATCAGTAGTAGTAGCAGAAGTTGTAGTGGTGGCAATAATATTATTGGTAGTAGAAGTAGTAGTAGTCGTGGTGGTGGTGGTAGTGGCGGTAGCAGTAGTAGTAGCAGTTGTAGCAGTAGTAGTGGTATTTCTGGCAGTAGTGGTAGTTGTATTAGTAGTGGTAGTAGTGGTGATGGTATTTATAGTAGCTGTAGTAGTTGTAATAGTAGTGGATGTTAGTAGTATATTGGCGTTTGGAGTTAGAAGGGAAAAATGCGAAGATGACCATTGCTATGAAAAAATGACACATAAATTAACATGGTAGTAGCAGTTGTGGTAGTAACTGTAGCACTAGTAGTAGTGGTAATAGTAGTTTGGTGGTGGTAGTAGTAGAAATAGTAGTAATTGTAGTGGTGGTGGTACATGTAGTATTAGTGGTAGTAATAGTAGTAGTGGTAGTAGTAGTAGTTAAAACTGGGAATAAAATTATTTATTCGGACGTTTTTTGGCACTGCAAGGCACGCCCGAAACAACCTCTCACCGAAATCAGTCATATTTCTCTACAGTGACACAAATTACATCAGAACAAAATGGCGATTATTAAGCGCGTTGGTTGCCTTTTACCGCTATCACCACATAAGGATGTATGTAAAGTGTAAAATTATACGATGAAACAAGAACAACGATTAAACTATACCAAGGGTTAGATACGTGGTAGGTCTTCCAATTTATGACTATGAAAAACCAAAATATAGATATGAGAAATATAAGAAAGCGCATGCAAGCGTCAGCAAGTACACGTAGGCCTGTACTCGAGATGTTGTGTATAACTGAAATAGTACCATATATAATCGTCAATAAGTATAGCATCAGTGTAAACTACGCCGGCACAATTCTACCGTCGCATATTTCGACGGCTGATCTGGGATTAGGCAGTTCATTAGGAGTAAGCTGTGTAACAAACCAACATAGAACCTGATATGTGCTGTTGGACTCGACTTATGAGCGAGTATAGATGGTTAAGGTGTATGTAAAATATACGTGTATATGTGAATATGTAAACAAAATTAGCAATTTGTACTTGCTGGGATGACCACCTTCCGTTCATTATATTGTTCGAAAAAGCATAGTATAGATACATTCCTGGATTAACGAACTTCTTGATCTTGTTTAATTCAATAATTTAAAAATGTATAAGGACTCTAATTGTTTAGTAGTAATATTTATTGTTTTCTCAATTGTCTGTACCTATCTAAATTATAAATTCATTCATCACTTTCCTATATTCTCTGGGAATATTTTGATATGGACCATGTTCAATCGGAAAATTATGGGCTGAAAATTTTTTTATATTTCACATGTGTGTGTGTGTGTGTGTGTGTGTGTGTGTGTCTGATTTGGATTGTTAATGTAGCTTTAAAAAATTTTCAGTCATATAGATACGATGTCTAGCAGTAAGGTAGTTTATAGTGATATATTTCATTGGGGTATCATGTCACAGACGTGTAAAATGACGTCCCACCCAGTAACATTATCTGACACCAGGCCGACCAGACCTAACAATAATTCCTAATGCTGGGCGCCAAGCGAGGCAGCTATTGGTACCCTTTTTTCAAAAGTCAGAGACGTGTAGCATGACGTCCCACCCAGTCACATTATCCTGACACCAGGCCGAACAGACCTAACACTTAATTCATAATGCTGGGCGCCAAGCGAGGCAGCTGTAGGTACCATTTTTTTAAAAAAGTCTGGTATGATTCGGCCGGGGCTCGAACCCGCGACCTCCAGCACTCGTTTCGTTGTATGTCACCTTAGCTTAAGGACACACGGTACTAATGATGTGGAAAAATAGGAACCAGTCTGTTTAGTGGGTACGTTTGCAACACTCATTACTGAAATTAGCACCTGATTCTTTGGTGTGAAATTGAAAGCATATGCTTCAAACAAATGCAGGTCCTGAAAATGCCGCAGCTCATATCCTTTTCTCTACAAAGAAGGTGTCATCTAGATTTCATCTATACTGATATATATATATATATATATATATATATATATATATATATATATATATATATATATATATATCTGTGTGCGTGTGTGTGTGTATGTTGGATCATGAACATTCAGAGATTTAAAAATATTACATTTTTGAAATCATGGTGTTTACGTAGGCTTACTATTGGAACTGAATTAGTACAGAGTCCTTAAACGGAACTGCACAGGTTTATTGAATTAACACTTCGTACAAAGGACATCAATGAAATATCTTTACTAAAATTACCTTTTGACATGGCGCTCGATAGGGCTGTTCAATCCATATTTCCGAATCACACACCCAGATTCGAACTACTAAGGTGCATTTTTTGACGTCCGCGCTTAGATAGTTTATGACGTAGTGAACCATGGTAAGTAAAGCAGAAAAGAAAATAGCTCTAAATCGATTTAAACACACCAAGCTATCATCAGATTTTATCCCCTACAAACATACGGAAGCCAAAGCTCGCAGAACCATCAAGGAGGCTAGAAAAGCATCATGACATTCATACTGCTCCACTCTCACACACTCTACTAACACTAAGGAAGTCTGCGCAAAAATGAAAGCCATGAAAAGCAAAACCCTTAATACAACACCCCTAATAGAAGGAACTCAAACTTAGAGTAATCCAAACAACTAGCTTTGCACATAGTCCATCCCAGCAGCAATAACAACCACACACATACATTTATGATGAAACGACAAAAACTGGAACATGAATATCGGTACCTCTTCAAGGATCAAGAACATAAAAACTCACCACTAAACGACTCTTTCTAAGCACAAGAATGGACCAGAGCGCTGAGTAACACAATAAATCAACCTCACCAGGGGAGGGCAACTTAGGTTATGAAATATACAAGCAACTACCAATCAAAATGCAGCTAATAGTTCTCAACCTAATCAAACTTATCTGGAGCACAGAACAAATTCCCACAGCCTGGAAACAAACAATTGTCATCGCCATTCTAAAACCAGGAAAGGACCCCAAAATATCCTCTTTCTATCGCCCAATCTCTATAACAAATACCATTTGCAAACTCATGGAAACGATGATCAACAACAGATTCCGACACCACTTGGAAAACACCCCACCTACTCTTGGAAAATCAAAGCAGATTTAGGAATAAACGCTCAACCTTGGACCAACATGTGCGCATAGAAGCCAACATAAAAGTAGCACTCAAAGCAAAGCAAAAAAAAAAAAAAAGGAACCGGTATCTAATAGCCAAATTTGTCGACTTCGAAAAGGCCTTAGACCTAGTCTGATCCTTGGACTCATAACCAAACTCAACCAATGTGGGATAACAGGACGTATGCACCGATAGATTTTAAACTTTCTTACAGGAAGACAAAACAAAACCGGAATTGAAATGCATACTACACAACATACACACTGGATAATGTAACACCACAAGGAAGTGTTATAAGCCATACACTCTTCAACATTATGGTTTGCAGCCTGGAGGGTTATGTTCATGATATAGTACACCTATCCAATTCGCCGACGACAGCGGCATGTGTAAAGCAGGGAACCCTAACAACCACAAATTCATCGCCGATCTGCCTAGAGGTTATTTTGAGATGGGAGGACAACTGGGGATTTTAAATTTCAGGTACCAAAACCGTGATAATACCCATCTCCACCCATAATCGACGCCAACCAAAGTATCATACACTATACTTCCAAGGAACACCAATACAATTCGTCAAACAAACATACTTCTTGGGGATGCTACCAGACGAAAACCTCAACTCGAAACCACACATCAACGAACTAAGCAAGAGTACACAAGAGGACATCAATCTAATAAAACATCTGAAGGGAACAACATGGGGAGCCGACCAAACCACACTTCTTTTGTTATACAGAGTACTCATACGATCTAAATGGGAATACGAGTGTCAAATATATGCATCAGCCAACGAGTCACTACTCGGAAAACTTGATATACTACAATACTCATACTATGCACTGGAACACTACCAAACATAGCGTTACAAGAACTACATGTCCTAACAGGAGAACTACCATTTCAACTAAGACAGGAAGAACATGTCCTGCAACTATCAAAAAGGAAATCAACACACGAGGACACAAACCCAACAAAACAAACAATTCAACAATGCAGACAGACAACCATTTATCAACAACCATATCCCGAAACCCTCTGTTGCACACACTCTATGAAGAAATAGAACTAGAGAACTTTCAAGCGGAACAGCACTTAATCCAGGATCCAACGCCCCCAAAAGTCTACCTAATTGCACAAACATTTGGAAACAAAGCACAAAACACATGAAAAATACGAATGGAAATCCAAACATTACTCCTGGAAATGTATGCATATTATACCAAAATATTTACAGATGGATCAAAAACCAAGGAACTTAATAGAACAGCAGCAGCAATGGTGATACCCGAACAACAAACCCAAATAGGTGCAATATTCCCAGACGACTGGTCCATCTACTCAGCTGAATTCTGGGTAATCAACCAGTCATTGATGTGGATTCAAACCCAAATCCACTTCAGACTTGTCATCATCTCAAACTCACTAAGCGTCATGGACTCTATTAAAACGGGATCAACCAAAAGCAGAGAAAACATGCTACTATAAACAATGTTATTGTTAAAAGATCTAGAGGAAAACAACACTGTTGAATTTATGTGGGTCCCATCGCACATCAAGCTGATCGAAACGAAAAAGCAGACCTAGTAGCGAAAAGAAACCTCCTCAACAGCGACATATACCCACTTGCCTACAGCATTCAAGAACGATACAGCCAAGTAAAACAATGCATTAATAAAAAATGGTAACAGATATAAAACACCTCCAATAAAGGAAGACACCTATTCCAATTACAAAAAAAAAATCACCAGGAAAATCAATGTCCTAAAAGATATGGAAGTAATAGACGTAAGAACCATCAACCGCCTTATGACAGGGAAAACCTGATTAAAGGACATCTTCGGAAAATACCTAAAGAACCAACGCAACCACAACAACAACCGCCGGAAACACTAGACCACATTTTTAACACATGACACAGATATCAAACTTAACGCAGCACCTCAAGGAATAATTAAAGAAGATAGGCTCACCTGCAACGCACCCGGAACTACTGGACAGAAAACAGAATGTCAACCTAGAAGTCAAGTAGAAAAAGCATAATATCGTACCTAAAATAAATCAACAAGTGCGGGATATTATAAGTACAACAGCGGGGAAATACAACGCACGAGAAGAAATCTAGATTTACATCAAACATACAAACTACCCAACACCACAATGCCCACATACAGCACTAACATTAAACGGATTAACATCTAGCAACTAAACATTCACAAATATATCCCGGGCAAATTAGGATTAAAAATACCAATGCTGAACAAACAAAGGTAAGTAATATCAAGTGAAGATAAGGCTTATGACATCAAAAATCACAAACAATGCAAATAAACAGAACATCGAGGCAGCCAAAACCATCAGATAACCAAACATAAACACGTCAGAATTAATAATAAATACATGGCAAAAGACTTTCCAGAAATAGCCCTCAACCAAACACCCCTTTCCACCCACCCTTTTCTAACACCCCAACTAACAAAAAGGCTCAAAACAGGTGCTAGGTGCACCCTCAACTTCTGCTAATACAATCTGACTAAACCAGGTGTATGGAAACATGCTATCAAACACCTGGTTGGAATCCTAGCAACAGCAAGCCTGTGTTGCTGACAGAGTTTCCATCAAGAATCCCCTTCCCCACCCTCATCTCCCTTCTTTTCCATACTACCTTATCTATACGAGAGACACTTCTATTGACAATCGAAGGCCTCATTCGATGATTACACCTTTACATATAAAGACCTTAATCCTTTGGACTCTCCGCCCATCAAAAACAACAACTAAGACTAACGATGCGTAACCCCAGAATCACAAAGTTGCTGGCACCCTGCTGCTTGGCATAATTTTGATAATGGAAGTCCACTTAGTACACAAAATTCCAACTACCTAAAAATAAGATTAGGCAATCTCCAACTCAGAACTTATGCACATGTCGCTTACACTAAAACAACTGGACAGAATTTGACATACAATCCCCGTACGGTCGGTCCAGGCGTTTTGGAGCGTGGACAACATCAACCGTCAGCGGTTGGCGTCCTCCGTCTGGTTCCATTCCTCTTTTCCACCTCCTGACAGGCAATTGAAAAGAACGGAAACGCGATGTTTTGGTGGCATCATTCCAAAAAAAAAAAAACCATCGACAAATTAAAAAAGCTCAGTCACTGAGCATACACTAGTCGAAAAACCTCTAAGTTTGCGTAGGCGACTTTAAATATTGTCAGTCGACTAGTCACTCTGTTATAAATCCCAGTTCGTTTCGAATTTCATTCATGCACTAAAACTAAAATATTTATAAAGCTTTATAATAATACAAAACATTATTGGTGTTTTGAACTGAGGCTTGGGAACAAAACAAACTTAATTGAGATAGCAGATGAATCCGTCTCTGTCTGGTGGCTTCGATATATCCCCACGCTGTATAAAACTCCCTCTTTCCAGCCGACTCAGAAGAAAACACGTATGCAGTTAGAGACATTTTAAGAAGTTTGGGGGCCCTAGGCACAAACTCTAACCTTAAAAGTAACCATAATTGCGCCTCGATCTCTCAGTCTCAGAGTATTGCATTGCATTTCCATTTGCATGTGTGTCATTTTGTTTAATTTATTAATATAGTACTAAACTGCCAACACAACCAACGCCGAAATGTTTTGGGCCGCCGCGGGGCCCACTGCTGCGTGGGGCCCTTGACACGTGCCTTCCGTGCCCATGCCTAAAAACGGCTCTGTATGCAGTCTTGCGTATGTATATATCTTGTAAGATTCTATCTATCATTTTTGCCTAAGCTCGTACAAAATTAATTTTCATTAAAATGGTTGATGCCAAGTTCAAGCAACTCTTTCTGAACTAAATAGTACAACATTACAAACTTGATTTTAAACTGATTGGTTAATAGAAGCATGGTTCATACTGTTCTTTTTGACCTGAAAGTACACCACATGGTTTTACGATCTTGGGTATCATACAAATATCGGTAACATTATTTCAAAACACAACTGTTGACATTAATAACTTTTAACCAGTACTGAAATAATCTCCTTTCTCTGTATACCAAAGCTGGAAACCTTCCAAGATCGAGATTTACCAAGTAATTTGCGGACTTTTTATGTGCATCAAGAACTCTCTTACAAAGTGGGTTTTTTTTGTTTTTTTTATGTCAATATCCGGAACTGGACAAAAAAACCAATACCGCAACAAGGACAACTGATTTATTTGGTCTACGTATCAAACAGACGACGTTTGATTTGTGATGCTAAAAAACAGATAACGTTTGATTTGTGATACTAAAAAAACAGATTACATTTGATTTGTGATGCTAACACATATGACGTTTTATTTGTGCTGCTAAAAACAGATGACGTTTGATTTGTGATGCTAAAAAACAGATGACGTTTGATTTGTGATGATAAAAACAGATGACGTTATTTGTGATGCTAAAAACAGATGACGTTTGATTTAAGATGCTAAAACAGAGGACCTGTGATTTGATGAGCTAAATTTAACACAGGTGAAGTTTGATATGTGCTGCTAAAAACAGATGACGTTTGATTTGTGCTGCTAAAAAAAATCGTTACAAGCTTGACGAATACCAATCAAGAACTTTTTTCCTAGCAATGCAAGATGATTGGGGTCTATAGTAACGAACAATTAAAGTATTCAAATCAAATCCAAGTAAATAGTACATATATTAAATATTATAAACAGTTCGATAACGTCATTTTTAAATCACGTTTGCAAATACTACAATCTTCATTTTCATAGTAATAACATTTAAATTCCATTTATCATAGTCAATTGTAAAGGCATTCAACATTTTTTTTTGTGGTAAATTATCACCACTATTTGAAAGAACAACAAACACGTAATTAGCATTTCATATAGAAATTAATGTAATCATTACAACTCATGTACGATTCAACACCATATATAAAACACAGTCCTTGTGCTCAGTTATAAGCCATAATTACGTGTCACTCTTACGGCATACGTATTCAAGTGATCATGTGCGATTCAACACCATATATAAAACACAGTCCTTGTGCTCAGTTATAAGCCATAATTACGTCGCACTCTTACGACATACGTATTCAAATGATCGTGTGCGATTCAACACCAAATATAAAACACAGTCCTTGTGCTCAGTTATAAGCCATAGTTACGTGTCACTCTTACGGTATACGTATTCAAATGATCATGTGCGATTCAACACCATATATAAAACACAGTCCTTGTGCTCAGTTATAAGCCATAATTACGTCGCACTCTTACGACATACGTATTCAAATGATCATGTGCGATTCAACACCATATATAAAACACAGTCCTTGTGCTCAGTTATAAGCCATAGTTACGTGTCACTCTTACGGTATACGTATTCAAATGATCATGTGCGATTCAACACCATATATAAAACACAGTCCTTGTGCTCAGTTATAAGCCATAATTACGTCGCACTCTTACGGCATACGTATTCAAATGATCATGTGCGATTCAACACCATATATAAAACACAGTCCTTGTGCTCAGTTATAAACCATAATTACGTGTCGCTCTTACGGCATACGGCATAAAAATGTGATCCTGAAGGAAGAAGCAAAGTGTGATGAATGAGATTCACGTTCATACAGACGTGAATCATCAAGACCGTGAGGGAAGTTGTTAGTTCCGCATTTTATCAGGAAATTATACAAGCAAAGCGTGCAACTTTACGTTGTGCTTTCTTGGGCTAGGGAATCTGTAACTTTTAAGGTCGTTTCGCCGAGTGTCTCATCGTTTGCAGCATCATTTTGGTGATGAAACTAACGGATATACCTGATTATTTTTACTAATAATTTTATTCACAAAATTGTTGTTGCTAATAATAATAATAATAATAATAATAATAATAATAATAATAATAATAATAATAATAATAATAATAATAATAATACTTTTTATATCGACAACAATGTCATTTGTAACTTCCCAGATAAATGATTCTTATGATAAGTTAATCATACATATTAAACTTACTTAATGATTCCTTCGTATGTAAAAAGATAAAAGCATGAAGTAATAATAAATAGCTCTTTTTTCAACCGTTTTTGGCGCTATATTTATGTCAAAAGAGTTTTGTCAGCTGAAGATTAAACTAAATTATTATACACAGTCTGAAGACAACTATACACTAGATACAAAAGTATCTTACCATTTCTCTCTGAATCCATAACTCCTATTTAGTGCTCTGTACCAGATTACGTCTCCATCCGAATAATCAAAGATGAGAATCCCTCAAGAGAAGGTGCTTTTGTTGTAATGCTATTGCAACAGCCGCAGCCGCAACTGAGGTTACTTCGTATTTCCTGCGCAGTAGTGAGCTACCCTATTACTGTTACACATAAACATCTATATCTACTCAAACTAGCAATATAGTTACTTTTTAACGTGGTTTCAAAATGTAGACCTTGCGTTCATCAAAGCCATCGTTTTCTAAAAAATCTTAAGCTTTTGGCAGAGATTTATGATCTCGAAAGACAGCATGAATTGTCAGTCGAAAGGCCTATTCGGATTGTACAATTAGCAACCAGTCCTTAAGAAGGCAATAACCACCAATGCATTTTAGACGTCTGAAGCAGCTGTCTCGTGCTGGTATACTTCGGATTGGTGGCAGCTCAAGCGTAACAGAAAAGTGTCAACCTCATAATGACCGATTAAATACATCTCATTTAATTTTATTAGTAAGGTATTAATTTCAATGTAGAGAAATAAAAATAATGTTTACACAAAAGATAATTGTTCATTAAGTTCTCGGTAATATATTTTTTTCGCTCTCTTTGACTTAATAAGTGCATTTGTTTCGAACACATTTTTACGCCATTTTGTTAAACAATATGGGATTGGACACAAGCTAACTAATTCATCTATTTCTTTTTTCAGAGCATGCACCAAAAATGATCCAATTATGACATTCGTTTTGCAAATTCCAGATTACATAAAAAAAACCTCTGAAATATTACATATATTAGTTGATATATAACATCTCACATCAATACAAAAGGAACATAAAAAGTCTCAAATTAAGTGCATTATCAATTAACAAAAGAGAAAGGTTACTGCACTAATTACAGTCACTGCTGGCCAGTCATTCCATTTGATAGATTTAGTACTTAGAGTAAGTACAAAAATATTTCTAGTTTCATGCATATATTTTTCTGAACATTTCGGAATATTATTGAGTGTACTATTTTACTTTCGACGCTACGTTTCAGTAATACATACAGAACATTATCAAAGACTTCAAGATCATATTTTAAAACTGGACGTATACAAAGAGTGAATAGTTTAGCAAGAGTTATTCTATTCGAACCATTTTAGTCGCTCTCACGGTATATAAATCTTTAGATGCATTGTGAATCATCAATCCAGTTTAATCATTCCGTTTATAATAAGAGGAAAACGCTAGTCCTAAATGTTTATGACTTTTAACAAGAATCAAATACATATTGTCAAAATAGAACTTCACAAAATGAAAAAAAAATCAATAAGCATGCACATTTTTTAATTAACGAATGTACTCACTTATACGTCCAGTCAAATTGAAAATGACAAAGATCCTGATCTGCCATAGCACAATGCAACAGTAGACCAGGGTGTATGTTGTTTGTTCTACTCAATAACCTGCACAAATCCAGATCTGCCGGCAGATGTAGGTCGGTGTAGTTTTCAGCTTGACTGGATTTATAAGCGAGTATAGAAGGCAATACCAATTTTCGAGGTACTAAACATAGCCAGACAGTCGTAAAAATAATTTGCCCATACATTGTTTTTTTCTTCTAGATCATTGTTTATAATCCTTAGTACTAGTATCTGTCGAAGAAGTTTCATGAAAAGTATCTGCCGAAAACCTAAAACGTCTGACTCTTAATTCTCTCGGAATAATTATCGAGTCGCTTTATTACAATCCAAAGGCTTTGGTTTAACAATAAAATATTAAAACCGTCATGGGTTTGATGAAACGCTTTTTAATTGTTCTGTGGCAACAAACAGGTGGCGTCCTTGTAATGGGTTGTAAAGGTTGATGCTTAGCCGAGATAATAAAGACAGCGATAGTCAAGAAATAAGTGTAAGTAAAGCAATGCCGTTACCTTTATAAATAAAATAGAATCAAGGCTGGTAATACGGCAATGTATCAGGCAGTAGAAATAACAATGCACAAATGTCATCACAATGAAGCAAATTATAGCCGTCAAATACAGTTTGGTCATGATGTATTTACTTATGACTGGTTTGCAGTCTACGGTGGGAGACGTCGGTTGAAATCCAGTCAAGGTGCATGTGTACAAGTGCATGGAGATGATGCACTTTGATTTAGATATAAATCATCCTTAAAGAAGTGATGTATTTTAAAGGAGTATGAACTACGAGGAGCATGATATCCACTGGGAAAGATTTGATTTAAATTGATTTGGGAGCTACTTCTGTCTGGTATTAAGAAATGTAAAAAGCTTTATATTTTTATTTAATTATAATACAAGTCCTGTCAAAGAAACTGATTATGTCAAAAAATACGTATACGAGACCTTGGGAAGTTTTAGCTATTTACGACTTACAGTAAATCGGCCGCGCATGCGATCTGATGGAGAAAACGGACGCGATCCCACCAACTGTGATACTGATTAGAGTTACTCATAAACAAGCCCCTCAAAGGTCGAAAGAGACCCGGGCAACTTTAAGAGTTTGCTGAAATTTAAATCAAATGTCAAAACAAGTGCATATAATTTACTATATAAATATTTAAAATACAACTAAATACACTACGAGAGCGTTTGAGAAATCTTAAAATAATTGGTAAAAACAGAGGCCTCTTAGTGGTTAAGGTCCGAAAAAATGTCCACCTTACACCCACACCCTTGATTAGGTCTGCTCATCAACATACACTTTTTGTGCATCTGATAAGAATAATCTATCCTTGGTATAATGTTCGCCAAATCCCAGAGGGATCATTTAAGCCTTATCCCGTGGATACGGAGAGTGTTTATACTACCACTACGACCCACAAAATGTATTATTACTATTCTCACCTAACAATAGAAACTTTGAGATTTCCAGATGCAACTTGCCTTTGAGTGAAAGCGATGATATGGTAAGTTATCTTTACCTGTTCGTTTTATGTGCGGCGCCAGGGTTTTGGGGATGGTGGTGGGATGGATATTTTTCCGTGGGTTACATACATTTATGTAAATATATGGCAGGATTTTACTTCTGGTTTGGAATATTACTTCCTCTCTCGTTACGTCAGATATCGTCATATAGTAATTCAACAGTAACCAAGGCTAATATGGATCATTTTGTACAATTATGATAACGTGCTATTTAGCATCGCTAACTGAATTATAACATAAACTTGACACATGAAATCCGTATGACCAGAGTGAACTATAAGTCATTAACAGGACCTCTAAGGTTCCGTGTCCCTCAAACTTCCAGAAACCCTTCCCTTAAATAAAATCTTTAACAAGAAAAGATATTCGCTATTTTTTATCGGAGCGAAGACTTTGCAACTTGCAAAACGTAGACTAATTTTGCGATGGAGAATACTTAAAACATTAAATTTCGTCCGGGACAACCACCATTTAGCTTATATAATCAGGATTAAATATATCTAACTGCCGAAAACTAATACACACACACACACACACACACACACACACACATCTGAAAGTGTTTTTTTAATGACACCCAAGATGAAGAACATTCAACAGACTTTGTTTAAACTATATTAGTACTAAATCATTACCTCAGAATATATATATATATATATATATATATATATATATATATATATATATATATATATATATATATATATATATATATATATATATATATATATATATATATATATATATATATATATATATAATTGATTAAGTTTAGAACTGCAAGTCGTAGCGTTCCTGTCGAAACTGGAAGAAGAAATAATAAGGAAAATTATTGTGCATTCTGTCAGTCACATGATATAGCTGATGAATATTGCAATCTTCATACGAGTTCTTATTGTAAGGATGAACGCCAAAAATGTATACCTTATTTTTACGTTCCAGGTCAGATATTTATAAACACAATCAATTAATGAATATGGGTAATATACTACCCTTGAAAAATATTTGCTTGTTGTTAGACTGTTTCCCAAATTTGCAAACACTGTTGACCATTATGTTATTATGTCACACATTATATCATTGCTGCCCGCACATATGGGAAATGATGAAGACACTTTTCTGCCAACACGCTCCGATTTTACCTCTAAACATTTGTCTTGGCATATGTCCGTAATACTTAATACCTGACCACTACAAATTTGCCCCTGAACCCACCCTCAACAATTCTAGTGTAGCCCCTGCAAATTCATGTTCTTTTTCTTATCTGTCTCCTGTGGTAAATTTCGCAACCTGAGTGTAATATAAAATCTTGTCTTCAATCGTCGTGCCACGTTTGCATAAATGTATAATAGAGCTTGTGTTGTCCTAACTTGTTGTGCCCTTCTCTGCATTTGAAATACTTTAGTTCGGTGAACTCACTAAAGAGATGATTGACTGCCTTATGCTGTCTCCTGCACATGTTGCAAAATAGTAAAACATCTTGATTTTAACACATACTTTCATCTTGATGAATTGTTATTGCTCTGAATATTTTTATGCTTCTTGTTTTACTTCTCCCGGATGGTGCCGGGCCTGTTGTTTCTATTTGTTGTACAAACTAAAATGTCTTGCCTTTACGATGGGGTTCTCTTTTTGCATCTCATCTGCTAGTGATCATTCATGATTTATTTCTCTGACAGGAAACTTTATTTCTATGATGAAGCTAGTTTTTGATTAGTTTCTCTGGCACACGTTCCTTGGCTCCTCAAATATACGGTCCTTTCTTGTTAGTTTTTAAATAGCATGCACACGAATGACCACGAAAACCCGACCAATTATCTGCAATCATTCCTTCTAATATCCACAATATTAATTTTGAAAACATTGTCTGCGCTTCAAAATTTCATTCTTTTCTTTTAACAAGCAAAGCTCGCGACAGGTATATATTTGTTTGCATTATTTTCATAACATAAACTTTATATCAGTTTGCATCTGTATACACATGCATCAACATATAATATCAACATGTATATATTAACTAGTAAAATGTGGAAAATATCTTGTTTATATGTAAATAGAAAACACCTTTTATATGCTTGTAATTGGAATTTTATGACTCGAAAGACAATTGATGGTCTTCAGGAAAAAGATAACCAGGAAAAAACGTTCATAAGTAATAAAGTCAGAAACACTCTCATATGGATATATGGAAATGGATCAGTAGGAGCCTTGTTGGATCATGCATACTCACTATGAATCACCACTATCATTCCTTGCATGGATTTCACACACCATATAAAACGTTAATTTGAAGAAACCAGTCTGAGTTGACTCTCCGCTATTCGTTTTGTAGCACAGATTTCACACGCCACATGAAACGCTAAGTTCGAAGAAACAAGTCCGCTATTATCTCACATATATGCTCTGAAGTAAAAGGCAAAGGTGACGAGGTAATTAAATTAGGTCTTAAGTTCACCGAAAATAATAGTGTCCCTGCTGTCGTCTTCCAGAGAGATAGCCAGAAGAAATAATTAAATGTAAATCGAATAAGCAGGGACGGATGAGGAAACCTATTTGGAGATGATCATTCTCTCGTGTAATTTTGATGACAGGACTTTTTAAACATGAAAGGAGTTTTGATTTACTTTGATATCATTAATTTTTGAATGAGCAACTATATTCATTATACGTGGTGAAACTTTAAACATTTTAAATAATATTTTTAAAATATAGTATTCACATCCTGGAAAAATCCCTTTTATGTCTGTCTGTCTGTAGGTCTATCTCATTGATGATTATATTTTCTATACAGAAATACATTTTCTCTATCTAAATCACTAGATCCATGGACAATTTTGATGATTGCGTAATGTGTTTTCTACATGTCACCTAATAGGACGACCTGCATCTTAGTAGTATGTATTTTTTATGCGTAGAGAAACAGAACATGACTGAATTCAGACTTCGATGTCGGGATTGTTCTATACCATATAATGTCTGGAAAGGGCTGATAAAGGGACAATACAAATTTTGGCAAATTAACAACACCCCATAAAACCAATTTTGTCCTCAATGAAAGACAGCTAATACGCCACTCTCTTTAAATAATTGTCAAACTGTGACCTGTGAAGTACTTATAAATGGTACTAGACACGTGTGCATGGACATAAATAACTAAGCCAGACCTGGATATACTAGTTTTAGTACAAGAAAAGTGTACAATTTTGAATTGTTTTGTTTGGTGAATCTGTAACTTTATTAGCCATTATAGTAAGGATCTGGCGTGTGTGCATTGTATATGATGTGATGAGAAGTCAAATAAAATAAATGCGTAATAGTTTAGCCATTTCACTCCCAATTTAATATTAAAAAAAACCATGAAAGATTTCAGGAATGAATTTGTGTTTTTAAGTAAAACATATTCGCGCTTAAGCACGTTTTAGTAAAAAAAAAAAAGGTTCTGATTTAAATTTTCCCTGATTATCGATTTTTTTCCCCTTAGGTTTAGTCCCAAACCGCATCAAAATAAAAACAAAATTGCTCTTTCCCCTTCCCCCACTAATTTTCTAGTTATCCCAATGTAGAATTGAAAGGCTGTGTCTGATTGGTAGCAGAAAATCTTTCTTCGTTGTCTTATCTTTTTTAAATCAGAAATTCGGGCAAATAATCATGCAAAGATAGCCTCGATAAAGCCAGACAAGTGGGCCAGCATTCGATAAAAATGCGCCCTGTGGAGTCGGTTTCGGCGGACAAAGGATTACGGATTTAAGCAAACCACGTTCAAATAACCAGTCCAGCTTCCTTTATTTAACAAAGGAGGAAGGAGATTTAATGAGTAATGTGGTCGAACAAGTTATTTTGAGCAGATGCAGTTGCATCAGTTCAAGATTTTGGTACAATATCTCGGTCTTATTAAAATACGTTAAGGTCTCAGTGATTCACAGAGAGCAACAAAGTATGCAGAATGGGACAGTATTTGTCACATTAAAAAAAAACTGATTTATTTTATTTGAACAATGTAGTTGAAAAGGCTTTGAAATACGTTCGGATGTTTCTGCCGTTATGCCTTTTCAATGCAAGACGTATCAACGTTAGTTGTGACATGGTATTGTGTTATCAGTTATGTTACTTATATTAAAATCATAATTTTCGATAAGAACCACCCAACACGCGCCAGTCACGCTTTTTTTGGGGTGGGGTGGGGGTGCTTTATGGCACAGCAAAACAAGCAGGATATATAGTGCAGAAACAACTGCAGTAAAGTGACTTGCCCAAGGGCACATCTAGATAGTTGCTAGGCTTCGAACCTGGATACTTTTGGTCGTGCGTCCGGTACGCTAATCACTGAGCCACAGCGTCTCTACAGAAGTACTAATAAATGCACACGTAATTAGATCTGCAAACATCATGCAAACTTCGGACGGAGACAATCACTTGGAATATAAAGCTGTGTACCTTATATATGCGTCATTACTAACAGGTCTAAATTCCCCTAACACAAAATCCTCTTGGACACATCCGTCCTCCGCAAGTTGGAAGAAATGATGTAATTCTCTACTTTAGTTTGGGTATCTTTCTTGTCAAGTCGTCACAAATATACCTCTATACTGGTAACTTATTTTCGGTATGTTATCGTTGTAGACTTCGGTTATAGGATGTGGTACTGCTGGCCTTTTTATAAACAGGACAAGGTAATAAAAAAGAAGTGTGACATATCAGTATACATCATAATTAGTTAAATGATATAATTCCATATTAATCCAGTAGAATTATGGCTCAGCTTTTAAAATATAACAATAATGGTCAAACACAGTAAACAAAGTATCTAATCCATCTTTATACTAAAATGCTTTCTAGCTAGCATGACATCATCACACTGGTACTTCCGGTCCTTTCCTAATCGCTGCTGGTAATCGATAAGCTTTTTAATTCTCTCTCTCTCTCTCTCTCTCTCTCTCTCTCTCTCTCTCTCTCTCTCTCTCTCTCTCTCTCTCTCTCTCTCTCTCTCTCTCTCTCTCTCTCTCTCGTCGTTCTTCATTCTAATAATGATATATTTACCAACCTAAATAGGGGCCCCGAGTGGCCGAGTGGTCTAAAGCGCTGCCCGTTACGGATCACTGCCATCTCACCGCTGTCTGCGTGTGTTCGAGTCTAAGATTCGGCGAATGTGGATATGTGAGAAAGCTTGCCAGTAGCTTCTCGTGGGTCGGTGGTTCTTTCCGGTGATTTCCCGGTTTCTTCCTCCACCATTTATACTGGCCGCCATGTATAGCCTATCGTGTGCTGAAAAATGGCGTTAAGCACCACCACCACAACAACAACAACAACCAACCTAAATTAATGTTAGGATTCCTTGCTCCTGGTATCAACAAATATTCTCACATTCTTCGTCAGATATCATCTATTGAATTCAACAGAACTAGCTTTGGTTATTTCTCTCCTAATATTGATAGACAATTATAATAATAACGTAAATTCATTTCCTGCCTAGCTGCTATCGCATCAATACTGAGACTATGACATAATTAAACCTCTTTGGGAAAACCATCACAACCTGCAGTAGCTATACATTTACCAGCAGAATTATGCCACAAGTTAGATGCATTCTCGGGTGAAGAGAATTCGCAAGTTAATTATGCACGAATTAATGGACTTAACTCCTCGTTGTGACTACGTTTCTTTCATGATTATCAAATCTTTTTCATACATTTTCTGACATAGGAAAGTCGACTCTCAGCTTAAATGATTCAAATCGTTTAAGACAGGTAATTTACATATTCACACAATTTGCGTCATAAAAAAATTCATGAAATATTATTGCATGATATCTATTACATACCACCTCTAAATCTGTACTCGTTTATTTAAAGAAATTATTGTATACATTCTTCCAACCTGAATCATTAAACATGCACCGGTATTTGTGAACTCAAGGAAACACTGAAGTATGAATTCAAAACGAAGAAATTCAACAATAATTACAAAGTCAAATTAATAAACATATCGTATATATTTGAGATTAACCTTGTGCTTTATTTGGAACTTCGCACCTAACCCCTCATTTTCTGACACGCCCACCGCCCCTTTCAGGCAATCTGAAGGGAAATACTAAGTATTTAAGACTTTCCCTTCGGCAGAAAATTTGGATTGTTAAGTTCTACGAGGGGAACTTTTCTAAGACCCCGAATTCCATCTGGGTACATACACCTTCTATAAGTTTAGCCAATCAGGCTTACTGTTTTAACTGCCAAAAACTTCTATCACTCCCATTGAAGTTAGAATAATGCTCTTTAGTCCTCCTTTATTAGTAATTATTCTGGAAAATATCATTTTATGACACCTGTTTCAAATTTTTCTCTGGTTCGTCTCAGCTGTCATTTTACCGCTGTTGACATTGCGTTAGCATTGCACTCTGTCTAGTTCTCACTGTTAAGTGCTCAAATCCTAATTAAAATCCATTTCATGCCAAAAAACGGAACATATTCTCTCCCCCGCAATCAACAACTTGTTGCGAGTCTAACCTATACGGCCAGCTTAATGTCACACTAATCCCAACAGAATATAGGGAGACATTAGCTACAAAACAATATGAACAATTACAACTACCATATTTCATCGCATCTTAAGTTTAGAATTATCATTGTGCACAACCAGTGCAATGTACTAGACGATATAAATTGCATATTTCCAAAGAAATAATAATAATAATAATAAAGGGAAAGAAATGAGCGATTAGGCTTTAAAGAAACTATCGTCGTTAAAGTCAAATGAGAATCTGGATGACCGAAACTAGAGCAGGAACACATCTACATATATGTTTGTTGCTGGTCTGTAAATTCATTACCTTTTTATAATTACACAATTCATTCTATTATGATATTTGATCATCAGATATCGATTGTTTATTTAGTGTGTAGAATTGAGATGGGAATGAATGCCAGTTTGTGAAAATAAATGGTACTTCATGAAACGTCAAATCACACTTATATTTGTGAACATCTATGAAGCTAAAAAGCCCAAACAACTTTTGGCTTCTCTTTTTTTTACTATATCCAAGGAACCTCATAAATATTAAATAAAGATGAAAAACACAATTAAAAGGCCTAATTTAGAGTGATGGATGTATATACATATCCTATCTATATATACACATATCCCATCTACATAACAGTATTTTTGGCGATGTAAAATGCCCATTTTCCCCTATTTATGCAAAAATTAGTTTTAGCATGAGTTTTGCAAACTAAAAGTTTCATGGTATGGTAACTGTAAAATTGTAGCAAAATCTGTTATTTCATAATATATGTTGCTTTATTTAAAAAAAGGATCGCTGATTATATTTGCTTTGTGAATTTTCATACATACATACATACATACATACATACATACATACATACATACATACATACATACATACATACATACATACATACATACATACATACATACATACATACATACATACATACATACATACATACATGCATGCATGCATGCATGCATGCATGCATGCATGCATGCATGCAGACAGACAGACAGACAGACAGACAGACAGACAGACACACACACACACAAGGCATTCATATGCCCTTATTTACGAGTATGTAAATGACATACCGATACGCTGAAAATGGCATCGTCGGTTACCTAAGATCGCACCTTACTGTTCAGTGGATTTTAAATAGATGCATATGAACTTGGTGGATTTTTTTAATTTGATGTTTGTGTATGATGATCATGCCATTGTGTGCACATATTTCTGTGTAGACGGTGGAGATATTGACAAAAAGTCTACCAACTATATTTTTGTTTCAACGTGCATTCACTTCATCACAAGAATCGTGCTTTATTTTAATTTTAGTACTTTTATACACTTTTGGGATCGCGCACACAGCCAGAAGCACAAAACACTTTTCGAGTCTCCAACCACTGTCTTGAAGGCAGGCATGGATACATCTGGTGCTTCTTTTGTCCATCTGTCTCATCGTATACACTGAAATTTCATATTTAAATATGTGTATACAGGTCGCGCGTGTGGATATGATCAGTGTCATTTTATGGCATAGGCACGATAGACGCGTGCCCAAAAACAAAATTTCGGTGTCGGTTGTGTTAGCAGTTTAGTGTTTGTGCCTAGGGTCCCCAAACGTCTTAAAACAGCTCTGGATATTATCTAACTAGAATTAATTTATTCATTGTTTTCTGGCAAGAATAAATTACTCTGATGTCATTCATAATGGTTATCAGTCCCGTAATTTGATCCGGGTTCTTGTATCGTGCTGAATTTGATGAAGGGAGTACGTTGGGTCTCCTGAGACATAAGGGTCAAGTGTTCTCCAATGTCCTTCTTCTATCAAACTCCACACCATACAAGCACCCAGCTCAAATTACTGGTCTGATTATGTGTTTGTTATATGTATTAAACAATTATTTCATTAAAATGACACATTTGATGCCGTTGTTCTCTTAATGTGATTGCATTCATTTACTCGCATGTAGTACCATTATGCGACAGTTATTTGATGACATCATCCTAGGCAGCGAGGAAACCAAGTCGTTTATCTGACGCGCATGCGCTACAAAGTTTAATCTTACTCTAGAGGAATCGGATAATTGAGGGTATGCAATAAATTACCTTAACTAATGCCTGAATCACAAGTGAATGACAACCTACTCAAGAATGGCTCAAGAAGATATATAACATCTTACAGTGTTACATCATTTTATGTTAGAAATGTTTGCCAATGCTTGAAGAGAAGCCCTTTTGAAGTTTTATTCCATTTTGTATCCAGTTCGTAAGCAGGATAATATGACATAGATACAATGATACATATCCTGACGCTTGCTAATCATGGCATCAAACTTGGCGACAGCTGTTCAGTTTCCGTCGTGAAAGTAGCTAAAACCGGAACGATTGATGTACAACTTAAATATATAATTTTATATGAACTACTTATTGATACTAAATTCATGTGATCTTTAATTACAAATAATAGCTCTCTTCCGTATAGATCACCACCCTACCTAAACGCTTTAATACGTTATAATTGTATACTTGTAAAATGACATCGTGGTTATAACATCAGTAATGTCTTGATATATTCTTCATTAAAATACCAGAAATGTGACAAAGAAGAGATTTTCAGGACCCAGTAACTTGCGATCTGTATGAACTAATCTTATGCTTATTTGATACATTCAAGATACATTGTAAGATGCATCGTACGCGACATTGTAAGGTATATTGTATAATACATTACATGAAACACGCACGATATAATGAAAGGTACATTGCAAGATACATTGTAAGATACATTGTGAGGTTCATTGTACAAAACATTGCAAGGTTCATTGTACGATACATTGTACGGTACATTGCGTGATGCATTTTGAACTATTGCTAGAATAATGACTATAAAAATTTATTATTCAAGCTTATCAGCAAGTCCACCTTGTGTGTCCTGATGTGCCTCGGCAGACAATTAAAGGATTGGCTTTGTGTAGTTGTATTGTACTTTGGTGTAGTTCACAGCATTTGACTCAACCGTAATGAGTCTATTGATGATTTAGACCCAGGAAAAAAAAAACCTTCTATCTGCAGCCAAATATATTTTATCTCATTTATTTACATGACTTTTAACAATAACTGTTGTGTGTGTGTGTGTGTGTGTGTGTGTGTGTGTGTGTGAGAGAGAGAGTTATTATGTAACTATTTTCTCGATAATAAAATTGGCCATGCAATGACCTTCGAAACGAAGTCATTAATTTATTGATCAACTTTTACACTATCTTTCATATGACGTTTTATTTAAAAAACAACCGCCTGTTCATCAAACCCACCACCTCCTCGTAATAACGAACGTGAAACCAAAGGGAACGTTTCCAAGATCAATTTCTCTTAACATTTATATGGGGGCTGGATGGGGTGTGGTTCATCCCATAGACTCCTCGCCACTACAGCATATTCATAGGTAAAGTGGAATAAAAATGGCTCTGTTGGTCATCATGAAAACAACGGACAGGCTAGACATTATTATAGTAAAAGTCATTAACATTATAATTAGGATATCGTCATCCATTCGAACGTTGAAAACATTCTACCTTGCCTTGATATCGTATCGAATTTACTAGCCGTCCTGGATTTCAAAACCATACTTCGTTTCAGGGCTTGGACACCCCATTTTCAATATATTCGGAAACACTTTTTTTTATAAACAGCATTGTGTTTTACTCAGTCGCCAAGTTTTATAGTTAAATTTTCCTGATTTCTCCATAATTCTTATTTTGAGCAAAAAAATACGAAAATGTATGCAAGTGACTTTTTATAGTATAATTATTTTGATCGTGTTCAACATATATAAATGCATTTTTAATTTTCACGATGTGCCTTCTAATTATTTTTTTTTAATTTTTAATTTTTTTTTAATTGTGTTGATGCACATAATGTAGTCGCACTGAATATTAAATATGTCGTACGGTGAAATTATTTCTAATATAATGCTATGCGTAAAAACGGAGACAGAACAACGAACTAGAAACCCCAACAGAACCGTTATGATCATAACTGGTAATTTATAACTTCACGGTATATTTCAGTTCAAAGTCAATTATAACGTAATTGAATTAAATCGGTTTAGGTAGTCAAATCAGCAGAAAGTGAAGATTGGTTTTAAAACAGAGTTTCTAATGATAATGCTAAAAAATCGAGACAAGACGTCTAGACTGGTAAACGGGGCCGGATTATCCATAGAGCAAAGTAGACAACGTGCCCAGGGCCCCCGAGGCTCCAGGGGACCCGTATATTATCGTCTGGTTTCACAGGCAGGGCCCCCAGAGACATTATCGTCTGGTTTCACAGGCAGGGCCCCCAGAGACTCAAGGGGTCCATATATTATCGTCTGGTAAAACAGGCAGTCTTGTTAATAGTAATGTAACCATAGATATGGACAAGGCATGATTGCGGCCCCTATGTCGGCTGTTCCCAGGGACCCCAAAGGGCCTTAATCCGACCCTGCTGACAATCCTATTGATGAGAGGACTATCTTTAAAGATATTTCGGTGACGATTTTCTAAATTAGAAGGACGATATCTGTTCAGCAGAGTAAATAAATTTAGAAAACAAGAGTAATATGGATATCCTTTACAGATGCATACTGACTTTAACCTAGATGTGTAAAAGTAGACCTAAACAGCGTCAATACAAGCAATGTATTCGTATTATGAACCATCTGCGCAACTCCTGTAGTCAATTGAGAGAGAGAGAGAGAGAGAGAGAGAGAGAGAGAGAGAGAGAGAGAGAGAGAGAGAGAGAGAGAGAGAGAGAGAGAGAGAGAGAGAGAGAGAGAGAGAGAGAGAGAGAGAGAGAGAGAGAGAGAGAGAGAGAGAGAGAGAGAGAGAGAGAGAGAGAGAATTGTAATTATCGGCAGTCAAATATTGCGAAACAAATCATGAAAACTTAGCCGATTTGCTGCGGAAATATGATTTGTTATGAATTTTTCATAGATTATCGATGTATGACGTATGTGGCCCTTATCTGCTCATAAACAAATTAAATATATTAGAATATGCTGCTGTCAGATATTTTACTTAGTTTTATCACACACAAACAATTGTTATCATCCAAAATACGTATGCCTTATATCAGTCCATTAGAAAAATTTGAAAATGAGTTTGTCTCCAATGTTACATAGTGATGTTTCTGGATAATGTAAACTTTAATAATGCGGACATAATTCGTATTTAAGCGTTGTTGTTTTTTTTTTCAATTCACTAATTCGATTTAGGTCAGATTGAGGAGAAAAACTATATGCTTTTTTATAAATCTACCTCACACTGAAATTAGATGAATATAGGATACTTATGACATATATATATATATATATATATATATATATATATATATATATATATATATATATATATATATATATATATATATATATATATATATATATGGTTGGTTGGCTGCCGTTAGTCTCGAGAGACGATGGAAATGCGCCCATGAAAGGTGTCCCAGTTTGTAGTTGTGCAGCGTCTTCTGTGACTATAAAGCCCCACACGGGAGTGGCAATCCTTGCTATAGTTGCTACACTTGAAGTATGAGTCAGGTCTTGGTTGAAACTGCATCCTCATCCTTTGATATCTTTTCTCATTGGCTAGCTGTCGTAACTTTTCCTCGCTGGCTTTCAGACCTGTCAACAGAGCATGTCGCCAGCTGGACTGGTCGAGGGCAAGCTCTTCCCAGGTGTTGACCTCGATCCCTAGAGCTTTCATATCCTGCTTGCAGACATTCTTGAAGCGAAGATGTGGCCGACCAATTGATCTTCTGTCTGAGGCAAGCTTAGAGTAGAGAAGGTCTTTGGGGATCCGTCCATCATCCATTCGACGCACATGTCTGACCAAACTGGATGAGAAACCTACTGAGACAGAACTAAAGCTGGCATATATATCTAAATATTGTCAGCTTTACTATATGATTCAAATTCAAAACTTAATGGATTTATAAACGTGACATATTTCTTAAAAATTAAAGTCGCTTGCGCAATTACTTGGGTGTTTTTATGACTATTTAATGCCCGACGGGGAAGGATTTTTAATTGGTCATTGTTGTAGGAAAGAAACCGTTACAACACCCTGTTATGTGCGATGGCCGCACTTTTTAATTCGGGCACACCTAAGTCTCGCTACGCATTTATAAAAGTCTGACTGACAATTAATAAAGTTCGTCTGACTGATTGGCTGACAATTATTAAAGTCGCCTACGCTAATTCAGAAGTTTTGCGACTATTTTATGCTCAAGGACGGAGCTTTTTAAATTGGTCAGTCTTTTTGGAATGATGCCACAAAAACACCGCGTTTAGGTAAGATATCCGTACTTTTCAATTGCCTGTTGGTTGGTGGAAAAGAGGAAGGGGACCCGACGGGGGACGCCAATCGCTGACCGTTGATGTTGTCGCGCTCCAAAACGCCTGAACTGACTATACGGGGATTGTATGTTAGATTCTGTCCACTTGTTCTAGTGTAAGCCACTTGTGCAATTGACCTAAGTTCTAGTTTGAATATTAACTAATCTTATTTTGATGTAGTTGGAATTTGTGTACTAAGCTAGTCCGAGTTTCCTCTGATCCCTGACACCCCATTTCTGATATTTTTTTAATGTTGGGGTGTAGGGTCAGAGTCCATTCCCTATCAAAAAGTTGGAATTCGCCGACAATGAATACATGTAATCGAAACAGGCCTTCTATTGCCAATTTTTAGTCCCCTTTTAGTCCCCTTGTTTTGGTAGAAGTTGAGGGTGTCATAGAATGGAGATGGAGAAGGGTTAATGAAAATCTTTGTATTATACAGTCTTGTTGTATGTGGGATTCCACCCAGATGTAGCTAATTTGTTTTTCCTAGCACCTGTTTTGGGCCCTTTTGTTAGTTGGGGTGTTAGAAGATGGTGGGTGGAAAAGATAATTTGGTTGAGGGCTAATTGTGGAAAGTCTTTTGCAACACGGACTTGTTGTATTTAGGATTCTAACCAGGTGTTTGCTAATGTGTTTTCCCTAGCACCTGTTTTTGGCCCTTTTGTTAGTAGAAGGGAGATGGTGGTGAAAGAGGGTGTCATAGAATGGAGATGGAGAAGGGTTAATGAAAATCTTTGTATTTTACAGTCTTGTTGTATGTGGGATTCCACCCAGATGTAGCTAATTTGTTTTTCCTAGCACCTTTTTGGGCCCTTTTGTTAGTTGGGGTGTTAGAAGATGGTGGGTGGAAAAGATAATTTGGTTGAGGGCTAATTGTGGAAAGTCTTTTGCAACACGGACTTGTTGTTTTTAGGATTCTACCCAGGTGTTTGCTAATGTGTTTTCCCTAGCACCTGTTTTTGGCCCTTTTGTTAGTAGAAGGGAGATGGTGGTGAAAGAGGGGTATGAGAGTAGGATAGTGAGTAGAGTTGTGGGCCTTGTGGCTTGGAGTTTACAATAAAAACACATTCTTTCGACGTGAATTTATCACTCGTTGCTTTTCTTTGCTTGTCCGGTGGGCCAGTGCTTGCCCAGATGCGTGCCAGAGCTTGCACGAAGTGGTGGGTCAGTGCTTGCCCAGTTTTGTGCCATAGGTTGTACGGATAGGCGGGAATGAGTCAGAGCTTGTTTTTTGTGTGCGCGAGTGCTTGCCATAGGGGAGGGATAGGGTTTGGGTTTATTATGTTTATCTGGAGGGCTAATGCTTGCCCTGTGGAGGTACTGGTCCTTATTGTCCATTCTTCAGGCGTTGGAGGACTCTTGCCTGTTTGATGGAGGTTAAGGTCCTGCCTTGTTCTACTTCCGGCCGACCTGGTTCTTGTTCGGCAATTGCAGGAATTTCCAGTGCCTTTCCTGGTCTCCCTAGTCTGCACTCACCTGTTGTTCCTTACTTGTCTTGTGTCTAAATTCCTAGTCGAAATTTGATTATTTCAGTCACTCGTAAAATTAGAATTGATATTGTACCCTTTTAATTTGTTAGTGGTGGCATGCATAGAGGTTGGGTGGGGTAGAAGAATGAGTAAAAGAGTATGTACATACATACATACATACATACATACATACATACATACATACATACATACATACATACATGCATGCATGCATGCATGCATGCATGCATGCATGCATGCATGCATGCATGCATGCATACATACATACATACATACATACATACATACATACATACATACATACATACATACATACATACATACATACATACATACATACATACATACATACATACATACATACATACATTCATACATACATACATACATACATACATACATACATACATACATACATACATACATACATACATACATACATACATACATACATACATTCATACATACATACATATAATTTATATATATATATATATATATATATATATATATATATATATATATATATATATATATATATATATATATATATATATATATATATATATATATATATATATTTGCATTTTAGGTATTATTACGATATTTACATACATATCTAAAACATATATATCCGCGGACGTCAGTGAAGGTACCTAAGTGTGTGACTGAATGCTTGTATCTACCGTCACTATCATTTCACTTAACTGGCATTTTTATCACACTGATAAAATATACATCGTCGATACCAACGGACTGGCTATAAACACTAGCAACGATAAAAAGGTTTTGTGCTCGATGGAACATTTGGTTGGTTTTTCTTTTGATTTCTTTTCTTCTATTTTTTCTGACAGTTTGACGCGGAAAATACTGACTGCAAATTGCAAAACAAATGTCCCCAACAGGGCATTGTACCCATTAAAAAATTCATCAGTGACTTTAACATAAGAGAAAAAGCATGCCAATATTTTTTTGGTAATAATTTATTAATAAAAGTGCAAACAATTAACTAATTATGATGATAGCCAAACGATTTAACTTATAAAAGGAACGACAGCAGCAGCAACAACAAACACAAAACTATCCACCCATGCATTGCCTCATTAAATTATTAGGAAAAGCTCTTTTGATTTCTGTCAAAGAGTTTTAGAATTTAACATGTGTATTACAGCAGTCGTCTAACATTGTCAGCTAGATATATTCGTTACTGATAAATTTTCTTGTCTTCTTAAACATTCTTTAAATTAAATCATCTATTTTATTTCGTTTATTGTTTTTCAACATTTGTATGATATTTTTATAATAGCCACAATGTCAGACCCACATGTGTGTGTGTGTGTGTGCAGGGGGGTGTGCGATTTGGATTTTTAACAAAGCGTTAAAAATTTTCATTCATATCGCTATGATGTCTGCAATGTGGCAGTTTATGGTGATATATAGCAATTGGGCACCATGCCGAACACATGTAGTATCATCAGGGTCGACAAGGGTAGGGGATGCAACCGGGGATTATTAACACTTTTTGATTTTATGAAAGAAAATAAAATTGTTTGAAAAACAACTAGGACAGGACAGGGGTTTTTTTTACCCAAGGGCCCGTGATCGCTCTTAAAGGCCCCGAGCATCGTGTTATATCATCCTAACACCAGACCGACCAGTCCTAATATTAACCTTTTAATGATGAGTGCCAAGCGAGGCAATGACGACAAAGGATGATAGAGCTTACTATCTATCTGTGTATTTGCCATCCAACGACTTGTGATCCCAAATCTATATTTATATAGGATTTCAATTCCTTACAACTGTTAACTTTTTAAAGGTACGTGTTTTTTTTTCTTCAGCCAAATATATAATTTAAATGCATTACATGTTTGTACATTTTGATTCATCTTATTCATTGTTTTGATTGGGTTGGGGGTCCATACAAATGTGCCCTGCATTTTGAAAATGAATAATTTAAAGTGAACATATTTGTGAAGTGCCTAGTTCGGATTACATAGCGACATAAAGTTTGTGTTAAAATTAAATGCTAATCTGGACATTTCGTTCTATGTGTTCTGTATGTATTATTTTTGAGCAGCTTTAACAGTATCAAGGTAACGAGGCTTTGTTGTCATTTTGACCGATATCATAAAACCTGCTGTAAATTTATCCTATATTAAATAATATAGAGTACTGCTACCTTAAGGTATGCATTTTTAGAAGCACAGTAGCATGGACGGGTCATACAAATGGAAGAAACACGAATGTAAATTGTAAAAGAAAAAATATTAATGTCATCAATCTTGGATACAGTGTCTCTATACAATGATTATGTCGTACAGACAATCAAACCCGAAATTTTAGATACTAAACAAACGATTTAGCCTCTCTGATAAATATTCAGCATTAAACATGACGAAACCGTCTGTGATTGACTCCATTGATGTCTCACGCCAGATGCAGCGACTTTCGATGGAAACCAGATATATACATTAGTTCTTAATTATCTCAGCACGATGATGGGCAATGATGATAATTAATATTTTTCATCTTTTAGGAAAATCACAGCAATAGAGTGAAAAAGTTGCACAATAATTTGATATGGTCCCAAGGTTGCCGAGAGAGAGACAGATACCTGTAAAGCCTTCTGGACAGTCGCCAAAGGGAGATAATTAATTGCAAATCGAGACGATTTGAATGGAAGCGGAAACCTGTCTGGTGCCCATCATTGTCTCATGTCATTTTGTTGAAGGGTGTTGAATACAAAAAACTGGTCTTAAATTACTTCAGTTGTTTTATCTGTGAACAATCAGGTCATATCAAAAATAAAAGAACGCTACAAAAAGTTTTTTTTGATGAAATTGTACCTGTTTTCAAACAGTGTATCAATTAACTACAATAATTGCATCTTTTGTCATCATACTGACCTCTTTTTTCTATCCCTCTCTCTCTCTCTCTCTCTCTCTCTCTCTCTCTCTCTCTCTCTCTCTCTCTCTCTCTCTCTCTCTCTCTCTCTCAGCTTTTTATGATTTTCACTTGTATGTATCCATGAAATAAAATATAATATTACTATAGTACTAGTATTAGTAGCAGTAACAATAGTAGTAGTAGTAGTAGTAGTAGTAGTAGTAGTAGTAGTAGTAGTAAAAAGTAATGTACATACCATGTATTACATGTGGTTAAATGTTTTCTTTCTCATTACTGTGGTATGGGTACTACTATTTTTTTAGTCTGTAATTTATAATTATATTGTTTGAATGCACACGTAACTCCATCAAAATTTAATTGCTTTCTAGATTAGGCGCATTATCTTGTCACGTATTTATATTAGTTGCCGCCTGTTAAATCGAACATATCAGACTTATCTTTATAATCAGAAAACAGTTCGCTAAAATTTCATTGGAAATGGAATCCTGCCTGGTACCCATTATTGTCTAGTGTGATTTGTTGCGGGATGATGAAAACACGAAATAGGTTTTGTATTACTCAAATCGTTTTTTCTGTGAACGAACATATTATGTCGACAAGAAAACTATTCTTACAAATAGTAAATTGATGAAATTTTACCTGCTTCAAACAGAATTACTATTCTGACTTCAGTAGTTCTCTCTCTCTCTCTCTCTCTCTCTCTCTCTCTCTCTCTCTCTCTCTCTCTCTCTCTCTCTCTCTCTCTCTCTGTTGATTGACAGGTTCACCTTTATGCATTGATGGCCAAAGGTAGTAGGAGTCGTAGTAGTAGTTGCAGTAGTAGTGCTACTATTACTAATACTACTACAAGTATCGCTACCACAACTATTACTTCAATATGTACTAATGCTACTTTATTTCTCTTCGTCGATACTTGATAGTTAATCTGTACGTAAAACGTGAAGAGAGTATTTGAAGTAATAATAGGCGTCGTCGTTGTGGTGGTAGTAGTAGTAAGATGCAAGAATGCGAAAAGATTAGATCAGTTTCATTTTTTTCCATACTTAAATATCAAACTCAAGATGGACGATATGAAGATAAACATTTTTTTTTTGCAGCTGTCATTAAAATCGCTAACATTTCAAGAAATTTGCTCTTGAAGTAAAGCAACGAAATTATATAGAAAATCCGGAACTTTCGTTATTAATGTCAACAACGATGACAGTTCTTCGCTATCCAGACAATAGTAGGAAGAAGCCGGCCAGACGAAGCCACGCAAAAACAGTATTTATCGATTACACCACATAAACGGCTTTGTCGTTTATGAAAGGTCATAATTGCGCCTCAGCCTTTCAAGAATAAAGGTCAAACTGCGACATTTTGCCAGTTTCAGAAAGTGATGGTTGACACGTGACTGTACGTGCATGCAACCATGAATCATACAGCCAAAAATAGAAATTGTTAGCATGTTACTTTGATTCGGAACAAGCAATGCTTGCTGCTTAATATTTTATTTTATACAATAATCGTGTAAGTTTATACACCGTCGTCACAAGTTATAGCTGACTGTATTAACATGACCTGCAATACATAAAACTTGCTAGTCGTGTAATTTTTGCTTTCATTGTCAGGTACTATTTTGTTGAGTATACTTTATAATTATATTATTTGAATATGATAGTCACTACATTCGGAATTGGATTTTCTTAGCTTTTTCTTCCTGTGAATATTGCGATTTAATGATTGCATTGTCTGAGAAAATCATATTATTCTGGTATACTTCCACAATTATCCTCGAAGATTTCGACACTATTTAAATGTGTTTTGTACAACTGCACTATTGTAGAACATATGTTCACCTTGTTAAAAGCAAATAGAATTACACCACCATCAAAATATGGTAACTTTCAAGTATAAAATACTTTACTGGAAATATATAAATGCACAAAGTAACATTGAGTGTAGATACTGATATATGATAAAAACAAAATATAAAACAAACAAACTAACAAAAACGAAAGGCAAAATTAAATTGAATAGAAAAAGAAGGGTACAGATGGTAGGAAAGAAAGAAAAAATAATAGAGAGGGGAACAAGTTTCTGATTAACAGTATATAATTGCTTTATTGAATATGTAGATTGTATTGTGTCAAATCATGTCGTGTAATTAACGTGGTTTCCGTTTGTCAGCTCCAATTCAATGTTAATAGAAACATACTGCTGTTTCATTTTTTTAATTAAACGAGTTAAATTACATTTTTACAGATACTTATTGCAAAGATTTCATGATGATTTCATTTCATTTTTTACCATTTATGCAAAACATTTCATTTACATTTGGATTTAATTTCAACAATAAAGTTATACATGTCTACTATGAACACATATAACAAGATTATACTTTGAAATGTTTCCTTTTAAATGACCGACTGACTAGTTTTTCTACATTGTACATTGAGGTAAAAGAATGAAGTCACAAAATAAACACTATACATGTATGTATGTATGTATGTATGTATGTATGTATGTATGTATGTATGTATGTATGTATGTATGTATGTATGTATGTATGTATGTATGTATGTATGTATGTATGTATGTATGTATGTATTGTAATCACGCAAACCTACAAATGGCTTAAACTAAATGCGCTGCAATGGGAAATATTCCTTAGCAGTATGCACGCGCGCACACACACACACACACACACACACATATATATATATATATATATATATATATATATATATATATATATATATATATATATATATAGTTTTATTTTCTAAGTGAATGGTCAACCTGACATCATTAGTATAGCAGCCACAGAGTAAAACAAAATTGGAAAGAGGGTTATGAGAAACTTTTGTGATGTATCAGGCATAAATGAGGCTGTCGATATCCCAAAATGTGCTTCTGTCTAATTTCCATCCCAGCTGCCGATTCAGATAATTCAGCAGTCGGGAATTGAAGGGTTCTTCCTACCCTGATCCGGAAAGAGGTTGTTTGTCTTTGACTGGACGTATTCCGACAGACGTCTAAGTTGTCTATATTTAGCATAAATAAATTAAAGTTTGACTTGTTAGGACATCACTTTGTTAGAGCCGGTTAAGTGGGTCTGCTACTAAACTTTATTTGCTCCCTGCGGGATCAATTTTGCTGAACAAAAAGGATGATGAATTTAGTAGGCGGCACACAAATAATCATTCCAGCTTCAATGCTTTCGCTCTTGAGCCATGAGATTTAAACCGTCAAAGTAAGGAGACCGAAACACGTTAACAAGCAGATGTTTAATTTATGTTACATTTGTCATGTAGCGTTGATCAATTGGAAATGAAAGTTCCAATTTTCTTACAAAATACTTCAATCTTATTCAGCATAGGAAGTGTGCATTGTTTGCGCACGGCAACAAAGGAGAGGGTAAAGACCTACCCTCTTTATCCCGTGTATCTCTCTCTCTCTCTCTCTCTCTCTCTCTCTCTCTCTCTCTCTCTCTCTCTCTCTCTCTCTCTCTCTCTCTCTCTCTCTCTCTCTCTATTTATATATATATATATATATATATATATATATATATATATATATATATATATATATATATATATATATATATATATATATATATTAAAAATTAAGTAATCAGATTGAATAAAATACCGAATGTTATATGGCTTGAAAACTTGTTCCAAAAATTAAAATACATTAAATTAAATTATTCTAACTTGGGTCTAACAACAGACGCATATCGCTTTGCCTTTAAGCACATAGAGGCATTTCCTGCTATAATGAATGCTTTAAAAAAGCAGTTTCAAACAATGTAGAGTGTTGACGAATGTGAACATAAATGATTATAAGCTAAGAAACATTTGAGTTCATGTTTATAACAGTGTATCAAAAATGTGATTTTTTTTTAAAAATCGAATATTTCATTGAGATGAATTCAGTATGTATGTGGTTACTATGAAGATAACCAAGTCTGTTTATTTCGCTCCCGCCATCCAGTTTCTGAATAAATAAATAAATAAATAAATAAATAAATAAATAAATAAATAAATAAATAAACAATTTTGTATCATCTGTTTTGTTTGCAATTTCCACTATATCTTCAATATTTTGAGTTAATCAGCTGAAAATCTCACGCAAGGCTGACTGAGCTCAATATAATATTAGGCTATCTAAAACCAGTATAACGCTAGGCTATCTGAGACCAGTATAACGCTAGGCTATCTGAGACCAGCATAACGCTAGGCTACCTGAGTGAGACCAGTATAACGCTAGGCTATCTGAGACCAATATAACGGTAAGCTTTTTGAGACTAATATAAACCTAAGTCATCTAAGACCACGTTTGAAAGCATTTAGGTCATAATAACAATGAGGATAAGACACTGGGACATTTAATAATAATACAATAACTGGCTGTATCAAAACATATGTACATACATATTGACAACGATATTTGTAATTTTGCTCATAGATACTATTGAACTTGACTTTATACGGAGCAAACTCCAAGAGCACTTCATCGAATGGTTCAAAAAGACACAAAGTAAAATATCAGAAAATGACAGTCAGAACTTGTCTCCTCACAAATAAATGATAAGTCTCTAACCAGGGCCGCCGCAAGTTTGAGCTGGACTAACGGTGCCCCTAGCTAACGCTGCCTTTGACTAGCCAAACACTGAACAAAAACCCGTACACGCTCAATGAAATATAGCACCTAGGCTTGACCCGTATTGCCCGCCTCTTACGGTTGTCCAGTTTCTGACCAACTTTCGAGTATATTCTCTGGCTCACTTTAAGGAAGCTTTTGTATTCTTGCTTGATCGGCCGATACTCTTTAGAAACTAAGATAAATGGATATAGAAAGGTTTTAAAGCAGAGGCTTTGCCGAGTTATTAATGGGGTTGTAGAGGATGACTTTAAATCATCCTTTCCAAAACAGGCCAAGGGGACCCAGAGTGGCCGAGTGGTATAAAGCGCTCTCCGTTACGGATCACTGCCATCTCACTATCTGCGTGAGTTCGAGTCTAAGATTCGGCGAATGTGGATATGTGAGAAAGGTTGCCAGTAGCTTTTTGTGGATCGGTGGTTCTTTCAGTGGATTTCCCGGATTTTCCTCCACCTTTAATACTGGCCGCCATGTATAGCCTCTCGTGTGCTGAAAAATGGCGTTAAGCCCCAAAATAACAACCAAGTCAGGCCAATCTGCCGCACCGGGTCGATCAGCTTGGCTTAAAAGTTAAGTGTGTTAAAGATGAAAATGCACCAATGATTGATAAGTCCACCCTTTGAGAATGTAAATACATATTCCATTGCCTTAAAATCATAAATTTTAACATGTCGTTATTACAACCATAGCTTGATATTAGTTAAGCAATATTGGTTTGTTATGTGTTTCTACATGAATAGCATCCTATAATTCATATCTTATTGGGCATAATGTTAAGAAACCCAGAATTATCTTGTGACTTTTCATTGATTTTTGTGATCGTACACTGTGTATCTTTTACTGGATGTGCAGTACAATAAAAAAAATGAATTGAATCAACGTAAACAAATCATAAGATATAAATGTATCAGTGTGATCATGCTAAATATATATATATATATATATATATATATATATATATATATATATATATATATATATATATATATATATATATATGATACAAGCTTATAAATAAGTATGATAACATAAGTATACATGGGATTCAGAAATATTTAAATATAGTATTAATAAACCACCTTGATATAATTAGTAATGATCATCAGCAATATTTAACAACTCAGCAAATCCTGTCGGGCAAAAATTTAATCAATATAAATTTTCCTTGATGAAGTGAAATTTCGACACGTAAAAGAAAACAATTAAGTTAAAAGTTAGTATCTTGTGAGGCACATATAATTTCAGTCAAATTTTCCATCATCCAATATATACCGGAAATCCGAGATTCATAGTAGAAACCATGCCTTATACACTCGCCTATAAGTCAAATCCAAATGCAATTTGCATACACCAAGATCGGACAGAGAATGTGCAAGCTGATCTGGGTCAAAGTAGTTTGTTAGAAAACAAACATCGTTTAAACATATATGAAGGCACCTTATGAAATGCCAGGTCATGCATATATATATATATATATATATATATATATATATATATATATATATATATATATATATATATATATATATATATATATAATGTTCATATTAGTTTAATCAAAGTTTAAGGATTTCAACATTTGTTTTTTCTTTAAACAATAACAGCTCAACTTCTGTGTTCAGTAACTTTGAAAATAATAGTCCAGTAATTTCCAGTTACAGTTTATTGTTGTACTGATTATCGGTACTTCAACTATAAGTACACCTTAAACAATGCATTGTTGTGAAACACATCTATTTAGAGTCAGTCTGCGGTTGGGAGAATGCATAACATTTGAAATATACTGGTTTCTGAAAAGCCTCACAACTCTATATGTAATAAATTATAAACTTCGCGTAGTCACCGTCTTGCACTTAGAAACAGTGACGCATTTGTTTCATGATTTGTTGTGTTAGTTTTTTTTTTGTTGTTGTTTCTCATTTGAGTCATGTATTGTGCAGTCAAAGGAGGAAAAGGATATAAATGTAATCAATGCAAGCCTCAAACTTTGAAAGATTGCAAAAGATTAAACGAGTCTTCCATTAAATAAGTTATTTTACTGATACCTTCTGTCGCAGATAATATCCAAATGCCACGAAAGTTGAGGGAGGTGGGGTACATGAATTAATTTTTTTTGGTTGATTCACAGGACAAAAACAAAGATCGATTATATTAGCCAAGGCATTTCGAGCAAAGTACCTTTCACACAGATGTCGCTAGGATGACAATATGAGCTTATCTTATGGTAGGATTCAAACCACGACCTTTCCACTCGCGATTACAGAGCGCTAACCATTGTTCCGCTCTTTGAAAACTGTCGAAAAAGGAGAATGCAATAAGATAAAACTTGTCACGCTGATCCAGCTGAGTAGATTGAACCAAACCATTTCAAATCAAGTCTAACAAGTTTGAAGACAAACAATAAAATGGTTGCGCACCTCTAAGGAGGAGATTGAAAGGGAGAGATTGCATGCGATGTTTAAGAAATGGTTATAGAACTAGACATTATTGTATCTGATTAGAAGTGACTTTACTTCCTAGTACCACCACCCCACCCCCACCAACCGAAAAAGAAAATTCGTAGAATCTCCCTGGACCTAAAGTGACAATTTCTTACATATATCAGTTTTTTTCAGAATATTATCCAAGATATAGTGAAGTTAAAGTGGCGCTATTTTTCTCATTGTGTATAACTATGTAGTAAAATTAAACTACATTCTTATCATTAGAAGCTTAGCAAGAAAAGAAGTGGTCGCTTTTTTTAACCTAATTGCTCTTTTATTATTAGTTTATAATCTATTTTATATTCCCGTGAATGGTTAACTGAACAAACAACTAGGGCCTGCCGGGATATATTCCAGCGGCCCAGGCCTGTAAGATGGCCGGGGACAAACAACACTTCTTAATTTTATAAAAGAAAATTTTGGTTTGAACAAGAACTATGAGAGGCCTGGATGTTTCTTAACCCAGGGCACGTGATCAATCGCGACGGCCATGCAAGCAATCTACATTTAAAAGAGCATGTGAGATAAAGATTCCAAATAGCAGCAGTCATTAAGAGATTTCTATATAGAAAGGTCTATGCTAGTCACGTGGATGGCCCATGAAATACATATTTGACATCCATGCCTATGACAATGATAGGACTTTACACATTTCCACAGTGGCATTTATTTTCTAAACATATGTTTTATCTGAGAATCGAGAAAAGAAAAATGATAGGACAAATATGATGATTTTAGATAAGTTTTGAAAGAGCAAATATCCGAGAAAGATACTGTTCACTGAAGGAAATGATTTACGGAACAATAAGGTTCAGACTTTTCTGGAAAAGGAAAACAGAGAGTACTATGAACTTGCTCAGACACCAGCCCGTAAACAAAGCCTCAAAACCACAAAGCAAAATGGCCTTGGATGTAAGGTTTTACAAAAATGTTAGACACTAAAACCAAATATTTGATTCAAACCCAAACCAAAAAATGCTTCAGAAACTTTTTGCGTATAAATTGATGTTAGCTAATTTTGTAACAATTATTTGTGATTGAAGATTTTATAAATATGTTAAGATTGTGCGTTGCAAAATTGTTGTAGGGGGAAATGTGGATCGATTGTCACGATTTATATGCCTTCTTTTCAATATAATTAGTACAATGTTTATATTTTCTCATGGTTCCGTCAACTTTGTATTTTGATTATTTTTACAGTTTATCGGGTCCAATCTCTCATAAATTAGATTGTAGTCTTTTACACAGTACAGGTGTTTCCTTTTCTTAAAATTGAGTTTGAATCACCTTCATATATTTGAATGCTATTTTTTGTCGTTTCAAGGATATGGATTAAGTTGATGTCTGCGTATCACGGTTTTCATACACGCTATTTTATTGCCTACTGCTAATGTGTTTATATTCACCTTCTTTTCCATCTGGTACTTAACCTATCAGAAATTTTTTAATTCCTTCATTTTCTATTGTAATATTTTTACTGTATATGTCAAATTCTACAAATTCATTATATTGATAAACCTGAAACATTTGATACTCTTTGATACATATATTTTGTTTTGTTCTTCAGTCATTTATTTAATGGCATGGTGTATTAGTTGGAAGCAAGTTGTTGAACGATTCATCATGTATGTCCATTTCATGAGCATATACATTTTATCTTTCATTCGTATTTTTGATGTTGGTTTTGTTATTACCACATAAACATCTAAATGTGGATTTTTTCTCCATGCAGTCTGTACACAGAAACATGATTTCAATTTTTCATAACCAAGCTGCTTCCTTAATGTGTATTCATTATATGTTTTATGGAGGTTTCAAATATGAGTTTTTGTAATTAAGCTGCTTCCTTAATGAACACTTTATGAAGTGTAGGTGACTGGTAACTCATTCTCTTTATTTTGCAGATATTTATGTGCTACATTTGCAACATTTTACCTGCAAGTAGTACAAGTTTAAAGTAGCATGACAAGAAGAATTGCATTACTAAGGTTTGCATTGTTCAAATGTCTAGATTTATTTACGTCTTTACACCCAAGCAATATTGTCCATTTCGAAATCACAATTCGACAGAACTCTCAACATTCGACTTCTTAAGTATATTAAGAGTAGTCGTCCTTGATGCAAGATGCCTATAGTTTGTAGGGTGGTAACTCGTGCACAATTTGGGCACAACATATCCCGTAGATCAATTCATGGCTAGGGAGTCATCTAAGGCATTTTGGTAGAATATAACCTATGAAACACTCCTACTAGGTTTGATGAAAACTGGTTGTTAAGACAGGTTTTCTACACCAGAGGCGTAGCTAGGGTGGGGCAGGGGGGTACATATGTCTCAGGGCGCCAAGGTACAGGGCGCCAAAATGAGGCTTACAACGTTACATTATAATAAGTAAAATAGAAAAAATGTGATTAAACGGGGAGGGGGCTAGGGCGCCAATTTTATAGTTCGTCCCCGGACGCAAAATATCATAGATACGCCTTTGTTCTACACCGCTGCTATGGAAGCTACATAGTGGTTTGGGGAGCAACCGCGAGACACCAATCCGGTATTGTATGTCTGAAGAATTGTCTAACAAATTCATTCAAATTTTACCTCGGACTTTTTGAAGAAGATCAAAAGAGAATTTTCCCCATAATTTCCAGGGATCCACACACTTAAACAGGAACGTATGTTCTCAGGTCATGACAATTGCATTCGCATGAAAGTTAACATTTCGATCTACTACTGATTCATGTGCTATACCGATGAAGATTAGTTCCCTTGTTGCAAGTGGCCTGAGTGTGCAAGAGTTCTCTTTCTTTATCAGAGCTGTTACTTTATACTTTTATCATAATGGTTAGACCTAACTAGACACCTGTTTCTGAGGGGTGAAAACATTTGGTTTGTTTCGAATTTGTATTCGTTATCGTGGTTTAAAATTCTTTAATACTTTTAGCAACGAATTACTAAAACTAACCTTTAAAAACCAATTAAATGGTAATTAAATGTCAAGATATCATTACAGTCTATATGTAGTCATAAAACAATATACAACTGCTCATGTGTCCCAGTGGTTAGATCGTCTTCCTCGGATGCGGGAGGTCGTGGGTTCGAACCCCGGCAGAGTCATACCAAAGACATTAAAAAATAGTACTAACAGCTTCCGCGCTTGGCGCTCAGCATTAAGAGGTTAGTGTCAGGACTGGTTGGCCTGATGTCAGGATAATGTAACTGGGTGGGACATCTTGCTAGACCGTAATGTTTTCCAATTACGGACACAATTTGTGTCCTTTCCATCAAAAACGCCACCAGTACACACTAGACATGGTGAAGTAATGTGTCATGGTCTATTGTGTGAAATGTTGAAGACAAGTCAAGCAGCGTGAGGACTGTTATCTTTCCACTACCTAAGGCAGAGTGTTCAGAGCCGACCGGGGCACGGGGCATGGGCACAAAAAAGAGCCAGACAGAACTACACTTTTTAATTTTATAAAAGAAACTTTGTTTGAAAAAGAACTAGTAGAAGTCTGGGCATTTCTTATCCCAGGTCCCATGATCGCTGTCACTCTGGCCCTGAGAGTGTCATTAACTTGTTATAGAAGGCAATTTTTGTATTGTGGCAAGGGCGATGGGCGGATTATAAATTTCGTAAGCAACTATTTAAATTCGGAAGAGATTGCAGTTGTGACAATGCAAAATTATAGTGATTCAGGTCATGGTCACTATAACGGAAATAATGACAATAAGTTGTGTGGTATATGCATTTCTTTCTTTTGCTGGAAAATTGAATGAACTTAGGAAAAAAAACGAAACTTTGAATTTGCTCGTTATTATACGAGTCTTTTGACATAGTAGGAATTTGCGAAAATAAGGTTATGTCAGACGAAGAGATACATAATATTTTAATATTCATAGGTTTTTTGAAAATAAAATCTGGAAAGAAACTCAGCGACTTTAATTGCATTTGCTAAGACACATCTAGTAGATGAATGTATATTGTCAAGAATATGCAGTTATATCAAGAACGTGTTGTGTTGCATATTTTTTCTAATTATTTAATAAAATCGAAGAGAGCGTTCTTATATTTGTATATTATAAAAAATAATTTGTTGATTGAGAAATTGGAAAGAATAAAATTTATATATATATATATATATATATATATATATATATATATATATATATATATATATATATATATATATATATATATATATATATATATATATATATATATATATATATATATATATATATATATATATATATATATGGTTGCTGCATTGATCATTATGGATGAGTTTAATGCTCGCATAAAAGATTTCCTTGACTTTATACCTAAATATACTTTGGAAAATATTTAAAATGCAGATGACATGTATAATGGCGATAATTTCTCTCGATTCGTAATTCAAACGACAAAGAAACACAGAACAATTTTGGTGCGACTTTTGTAGAAATGTGCAAATCTTTTAATACACATACTTCAACGATAATAATTGCAACGTAACATGCATTGGATTTAGGATAGTAGATTTTGTTATAGCTAAGAGAGAGAGAGAGAGTTGTTTCTCTTTATATCAATATTCGGTGTTGATGACAGTCGAATCATCTCATTTTTAAGCCTGAAAGTTGCTGATAAATTAAATAATTGTACAAAATTGATCAGAGTACTATATATATATATATATATATATATATATATATATATATATATATATATATATATATATATATATATATATATATATAATGAATATGTCAGTGAAGGTATCTTTGGCGATGACTTTGAGGACGATGTCGACGATATTGATAGGCAATTATTTCGACACAAATGGGAAACGTTTCTCCAAAATTTTGAGTAGAATTATTGAACATGTTTAAGATATAACTGTTTTACTACATTTAAATGTCGACAATTGTGTTAAAGAATGTTTGGGTCATTATGTAAGGAAATTTGTGTTGAAGCGTAGACACCGAAGTTCCCAGTTTTACCGCAGAATTCACAACCACCAAGGTGGGATCAAGACTGCGATAACGCTAAACAGGAGAAATTTTAACTTTTAAGAAAATATATATTTACAAATCAAATTATTTATCTAGACGCATACGTTCACAATTCGAACTATTTTAATTGATGTGTCAATTGAAAAAGTCATTATCTGAAATGTCGGAGAGAGATAAACATGTACAATAAAGAAATTACCATAAAACATTCCGACAAGTGTTCTAAAGTAACAAAAAATGACTGGCTTGATCATTGTCTTTGTTTATTAATGTCGAACAGATATGAAAATACGAAAGACGAGGAGGGTACTGCAAGAAAGGGGATTGATGATTTCAAACTGAATAAACCATTCGCAAATCAAGAAATAATTGATAGCTCCCCCTCTTTGAAAACTAAAACCCAAGGCCTTTGCAAGATTCGGTCATTTGTTGCCAGTTGACTTTTCCATGCATTGTTTCATTTCTTAATGTGCTCTTTAATAGGGTCTTCGAAACGGGGGAGTTTACAAAGGATTGGTCAGAAAGTATATGTCCAATATTGAAGAATATTAGTAAGAATGACCGATAAATTACATGGGAATTCTCTAATAAATGCACTCTGCAAAATATTCACATTTAATGTAAACAGACGGTTGTACAGATGGACAGGAAGTAATAATCTATCGTGCAATTCTTCAAATGTATATACGTAAATCTGGTGGCAGGTTTAACTGTTCATTTATTGTTTTTTAAAAAACGTTTCATAGTGTATACATTAAACTATGGTTTTCTCTTGCACAGAAAAGTGGTGAAGGAAATAGTTTATAAGTTTTATAAATATGCATATTTGTTTGAAAAACTGTACGAGTACCAAATGGAACAACCAGATAGTTTAATTGACACGTGGGAACAAGACAATGATGTATTCTAAGCCCATTTATTTTTCTTATTTTTATTGATGATTAAGTTAAAAATAAGAACTTAAAGTAATACGTGTATTTTTATAACAAAGACCATACCAAAGATTTTTGCTTTTTGTATGATGATGATGTGGCTAATTGTGCTGAAATTGTACGGTTATTACAACCCATTTATTCCACAGACGAATTCTGCATCATTATATATGAGTATCATTATGTAAGTATAAATCTTTCTTATACCTATTTAAGATCGAAATATCTCCACGAGACGTATTATATCAACCATTCAGTGGATAAAATTACAAATTTAATGTCCACTTAGGAAAATGAGTCTGATTACAAATATTTCAAAATGTTTTCATTTTACTAAAAACTAAGAGATAAGCTGTTAAAAAGTATCCACATTAGCACCTAAATAAGTGTATGTTATCATAATGTTATGGAGCACTGTATATTGATAAAATATTGATAAAATTTCTTTTTAAGATTAGTGATATATCGTTCTTGCTTGCGGATTGTGAGTGGTCTGTCACATTTTCTTGATCTACACCTGACCTCTATTGATTCAACAATCCGGAAGTGATTTCGAGGGGAGATCATAACCGTGAAATGGTCTATACTTTGATTATGTTATGTCTTTTGGGCCTGATGCCTAAGGCACCGAAAAAACATAAGGTTATGTTCAGTTTAAAAGAACCACTTTTAGAGTCTTTTTTCCTTTCGTAAATGAGAGGTTAGAAATACTGTAAAGGTGTCATTGAAATTCTGTAACACATTTGTATTGTGACAATAAAGGTTGTAGGTCTTTAACGAATATCTTCTTAAACTTGACTGTGTTTATGGACGTGTTGGCTAACGGACTGTTTGAAGTTGAAAACATGAATGGAATCTAGGAATTATTATGTGTATTGGTTTTCAAGACAGTCAGTCAAAATTAAAAGCTATCGAATTTCTATATTCCATGAAGTTCGGAAACTGTTCCAAAAGAGGATTCAGTCATTTTATTTTCTCTATTAGGAGAAAGGTGGCAGAGACAGAAAAGAAAATGGGGTAATTTGGACCGGTTCAACGTATGTTCAATATTGATGGTTGCAGTTTAGTTAAGACTACGGAATGAGGAGTTCTTTGCGATGACAGGAATTTCACCTCCGCAGAAATGACGGGGGGTGGGGTTGTTACTTGATGGAGCAACAGGAAGAAGCGGGGTAGATTTGCGCACTTTGGCTCATCGATTGATGTTTCTAGCCATATTTCTGTCAGGAAAGGATGTCTACATTCTGACCAATCATAAAATTGGCTATTTATGTGGTTTCTTATATTAAAGGATGAAGATCAAAGAGGAATTTGAATTAAATCATTCAAACTAACGGTAAAGTTTTCAAATATCTGAAGATAAATGTTGAAAGGGAGATATTTCGATTTAGTTTTCTTCCTGTATTACTCTGGTTTGCTTTGAAACAAAATGTCATTTTTTATTGTTGTATGTTACTTTTAAGTGAAGATGCATGTAGTGAAAGGCCGTTTAGACAAATGCAAAATGTAGTATAGAGCGCAAATGAGTGATTAGTTAATGCGATTAATGAGGTCCACCATAGCATCAACGGTGGATTTGTCGAGTATCACGTGATAGTAGTACATTCATGTTCAACCATAACGATAGTTGTAGCAGTCGGACAAACGTCTGAGAAAGAGTCTAAAATTTCTTCCAAAAGAGTCGGGTGGAGAATCACATTCCAACAGAAAAGTCAATGCATGCTGATCACAATAACGTAGACGAAGACTGTCAAGAAACACAATAACGTAGACGAAGACTGTCAAGAAACACAATAACATAGACGAAGACTGTCAAGAAACACATTAACGTAGACGAAGACTGTCAAGAAACACAATAACATAGAATAAGACTGTCAAGAAACACATTAACGTAGACGAAGACTGTCAAGAAACACAATAACATAGACGAAGACTGTCAAGAAACACATTAACGTAGACGAAGACTGTCAAGAAACACATTAACGTAGACGAAGACTGTCAAGAAACACATTAACGTAGACGAAGACTGTCAAGAAACACAATAACGTAGACGAAGACTGTCAAGAAACACAATAACGTAGACGAAGACTGTCAAAAAACACAATAACGTAGACGAAGACTGTCAAGAAACACAATAACATAGACGAAGACTGTCAAGAAACAAAATAACGTAGACGAAAACTGTCAAGAAACACAATAACATAGACGAAGACTGTCAAGAAACACAACGTAGACGAAGACTGTCAAGAAACACAATAACGTAGACGAAGACTGTCAAGAAACAATAATGTAGACGAAGACTGTCAAGAAACACAACGTAGACGAAGACTGTCAAGAAACATTATCTTAAAAAAAACAGGACAAAAATTAGGAGAAACTGGCTCAAGCCTGTTAAGCGTTGGTGACCATCTTGCAATTCTGTTACATCTTGCAGCAGAAACAAAAGAACTCACCTTTCCAGATTTGGTATGATCAAGACTAAATCATCATTTTATTCAAAAGTCATTTGTGGTTCATGACGAGTTTGGATAAAAGAGATAGAATATAAAATATACATTGCTAATATGACAGCACGTTAATCTTGTTATCGTTGACGCCATTCTTATAATCAAACAGGGGATATGTTTTTAAAGCGTGAACTTCCTTTGTAGAAATTAAAATCCAATGGAACTTAATCAGCTGAATTATTCGTGTTTTCTCAACTGCACTTGGGGATGGGGGTAAGATACAAAAAAAAACAGACATTGAATTGCACATTTTTGATAGAAGAAAGTTCAATTCCGAACAAAATTTAAATAAATACACTTAAAACCAACTTGCAACAGCCTAACATGTATAATGTTGATTGTTTAAAGAAATACTAAACACCGCGCGACCATTGACAGATGAGGAAAAGCGCGAGCACGAGCGCGTGTGTGTGGTTAAATAAGTAGTCTGTGTGATTGAGTCCCAGGTGGGGTCCAGGGGACAACTCCTTAAATAAGTCGCACGTTTTAAACATTTAATGGGCATACCTTTTACCATATAACTTGGACTATGATGGACACCCTCACCCCTCCGAAATCAATCAATATTTCTGGAAGCGGGATGTGAGGTCGAGTGGTCTATGGCGCTTGCCTTTATAGATAGTAGCACATATCATCTCTGTGTGAGTTCATCTCCAACGTGGGTATGTGAGCAAGTTTGCCAGCAGGTTTCACTTGGTTGGACACTTTCACCATCACCCCACTACCAAATACTACTACTGTGCTATCCCTGGAATCTGTAGTAGAATCTTGATAATAGTGGGCAGAATTTAATAGTTTATTACAAACAATACTATCGTTCAGGTTAGAGAAATTAAATTCGTACTCTACTGAATTTCGAACCCAGGTCCGCGAGTAAATGGCACCTATCGCCTTGCCTGCACGCACCAGCCCATATACTGTCACGACTAAGAACGCATCATCAAAAACTGATGGCACTGAGTCGTTGTTATATGAGGTCTTTCTTAGCAGAACACTCGCATGTGTGTGTGTGTGTGAGTGTGTGTGTGTGTGTGTGTGTGTGTGTGTGTGTGTGTGTGTACACACCAGAGATCATCTATGATGAATAGGTCTCTGGATTATACAAAAAGGTTTATTACTAATTAACCACGTCATGTTAACATAGTCTGTTTTACGGTGCTATCTGAATTCGATTGAGCTGAACCAATAAATACACAGATCTTACGACAAAGGGTGTGTGTGCGTGTGTCTGATTTGGATTTTTAATGTAGTTTTAATAATTTTGGTCATATCGTTACAATGTCTGCACTGTGGCAGTTAATAGTGATGTCTATCACTTATCATGACATATCATGACCGGGTGACCAGTCCTTTTTACTGACTGCCTAGATAGGCAGCTCTTAGTACCATTTCTTATACAAGTCTGTGGCCGGTGTTATCAGGAAAATGTTACCAGATTTAAAAAAAAATATGTTATACTTCATAGTGTGGTTTTCGTCATTAATACAACAGAACGATAGTTCGATCATGCCGGTCTTTTCTACGAGTTAAATAAACCATTGATGAGAAGGTTAGGTGTTGTGTTTGTATACGAGATATGAAGAAAGAGAATAGTTTAGAACTTTACATAATTTCAAAGTAAAGATTATCTTAATCTTGTTTGTACAAGAAGCAAATAAAACCAGGCATAAAAGTAGAAACAGAAAATGAAAGTAGAGACCAGAATAGAATTAAGAATCGTGATCTAAACGGCTGATCTAGATAAATAAATTGGTTTTATAAATACCACAGACTTTAATCCTCTTTGTTAAACCGTTAAACAAATGTAGAACGTTCCTTTCTGAACAAGAACCAGTGTATAAATAAATTTCACTGAGTATGGTTAGTGATATGCGTGAACGGAAGACATACATCACAATAAATTTGTTTGCTTTCTTAAGTTCATATATATATATATATATATATATATATATATATATATATATATATAAATATATATATATATATATATATATAAATATATATATATATATATGTATATACATATATATATATATGTATGTGCGTGTGTAATAACATAGTATTAACAAATATCATTAATTTAATAAATAAAACAATTATCTTCAGACTAACATTTTAAATATATTTTTATCATGCCAATAACCTCTGCAGCATTTTCACATATATTTACACGTTATTGACAAATTTCATTCAGCAGCAGAGGACTTTCTTGACAAATAAAGATGTGCCTGCAGCTAAACCTGCTTACACACGTCGAAGGTTAAAATGATATCAGAAAACAAAACCGGTTAGGTTAGGGCTTACGTAAAAAGTCCAATTAGAGCGCACGTTCTCATTGTTGACAGTGCAGAGTGTTTCAGTATGTCACACCATAAGGAGGTGGTGATCTACCTGATCCAGCTGTATCCAATGGAAGACCAGCAGGTGGCGCTGAAGGTTGTGTTTGTGAATGGACCGTCAGATATGCAGGAACGTATGGACTAGACGCTGACACTGAACGAACACTTGCATTGGATGCCATTTGTCTTGGCTGGTTTGTGTTGAAAGACCCATATGGTCCATTTTTCAAATAATCGTATTCTTTCAATATACGGAACAGTTCCCCATCCTCGCTCTGTAGTACAACTATTCCCGGTTCAATCTCATGCGCATACACTGCCGTCATTTGTAGCTCGCCCTTACGCTTGCTGGACTCGGAAGTGTTCTCATCAAAACACCATTTCCACAGAATATAGATGGACAAAAATACCAGACTAGTGACAAAAATTACTATAATGACATGACTCAAACGGATTTCTGCTGCTCTGAAAATAATAATAATAATAATAATAATAATAATAATAATAATAATAATAATAATAATAATAATAATAATAATAATACCAAGAAGAAGAAGAAGAATTCTACTACTACCACTACTAATTCTACTAATTCTACTACTACTACTACTACTACTACTACTACTACTACTACTACTACTACTACTGATGATAATAATAATAATAATAATCATAATGAGAAGAAGGAGGAGAAGAAGAAGAAGAAGAAGAAGAAGAAGAAGAAGAAGAAGAAGAAGAAGAAGAAGAAGAAGAAGAAGAAGAGTTAACAAAAACAGAGAATTTGTTTACTGTCATAGTGTGGGTTAGTTTCCATTCAAAATTTACGAGTTTGGATCTTAGTAATGCTATTTTCTTTCCTTGTAAATTCCACCTTCAAGTTAATTCTCAACCTTATATGCAAATAAAGTTTTAGAAGCTAAAGTTTGAAAATGTATCTCAAAAGTTAAAATATGAAACTTTTGGGAAACTAATTTCACAATTTCTTAAATATGGATCAGAAGTGTTGAAGGAAATGTTATTGAACGGTTGCACGAAAAGATTTTCAAAAACCTTCCTGGGGTTAACGCCCCCCCCCCATACAATCTACCTGAAATCATTTTGTAATTGTTCAGTTGTGAGGGACACTTACAGATCAACATATATTATATTATTTTGAAATAGTGGATTAAAAGTAACTCCTCACATCACAGAAAATCTATATTTGTAATATATAACTTGATGATTACTGACCTAGAAAGCCATCATCGAAAGACAAATTGAGCATCATTAGTCGGTTATTTATCAAATTGAATAGGCCGGCGGGAGGGGAGATGGAAAAAATCAAGCTGTTGTGAACATAAAGTTTTTTCTTTTCTTTAGTCAAACAACGGTAATTTGTCAGTTCATCCAAAAAATGACAACCAGGAATCAGGGAATCAACAAGAGCTAGATTATAACTGAAATTTGTCACACAATTTTTGTTACAAGGAGAAATTAAATATAGTAACAGTGACAAAATTTAAAAATTCCCTGTAAAAAATTAGAATGTCTGTCCATTTTTTATATGCTGAATCAGGAAGATGGGTGAGATCACATGGCACCCTACGAGATCAAATCAATTGTAATTATTGCAACGCACTGGAAGATGAGTATCACTTTGTTTTAGAATGCCAATGTTACATGCATCTAATAAAGAAGCAGATGTATTTTTATTTTTGGAGAGTTTTGAGGATGTTGAAATTTATCAACGTACCCAATTCCACTGAAACTGCTAAGTTTAGAAATTGTATTGATATTGCACTAATTGGACATAATAATATGATGTAAGATATCCAGAGTTACGTTCTTCTTTTCTTTGTTTAATGCAGGCACGACTATATCATATTTCATGTATAATGGGCTTATGATGCCAATAAGTAAAGCATATTGAGTAGTTGAGTACAGATTATATATTGATGACACGTTTTGGGTCTTCTCCCGAAGGAGTTTGTATTGAAGATTAAGCATGTGATTCAAGAATCATATTCTGTAGCATTTTGCAGGTAGCAAACTGACCGCTGCGTTGGCCTAAGTGGTTAGAGCGTTTGCCTCGGTTGCGGGATGTCGCCGGTTCGAAACCAGACCAAGTCATAACAAAGACTTATAAAAATGGTACTAACAGCTGCCTCGCTTGGCGCTCATAATTAAGAGGTTAGTGTTAGTGTTGTGTGAGATTTTAGTCGAAACAGGCTACATAACAGGTTGAGAGAGGTCTAGGGTGAATAGAAAGTCTGAGCCCCGTAATCTCTGGTTATAGTGAAATTTAGAATTCAGTCGAATGCTAAAACAAACTCATAAAATTTGCTATATAAATATCTAAAAGACAATTAAGGGTTTTTACAGTCAGAAATGGAGGACAGATACATTCAAAAATACCACCAGAACCACCGAGAGAGAGAGAGAGAGAGAGAGAGAGAGAGAGAGAGAGAGAGAGAGAGAGAGAGAGAGAGAGAGAGAGAGAGAGAGAGAGAGAGAGAGAGAATAATTATTTCAAAATTGGAATTATAATAGCCTAATGTTTTTTCTGCATTGATCTTAGTATAAACCGAATGTTGCCGAATCACAGAGCTTTCACTATACGTCCTCTGCCGGATTATTTTCAATTGGCACAGAAAGTAAATTCCTTCACCTTTGATAAATCCGTTATACAACTACAATTTTCAGTGGAAAACGAATGTTGTCGTTTAAACTCCGTACACGTAGTAACAGCTTTTGCAAAGAATGTAGACAATGAAGGCACTATAGTTTACTTGGAGCCATGACCATTTACAATGACAACATGGCAAATAGAGAAGACTTGGTTGTTTGTGGAATTAGGGCAAATGGAACTCAGCCCTTGTAGATGTCTATTGCTAGATGGCACAAAGTATTCAATAAAAATTCATGGTTTGGATTCCTAATTTAAATGCTGCTGCATGTAAATCGAACCAGAGAGATTGATAACCCCCAGTAAATAGGCAGTAACTACATGATCACTTTGGGAATGAGTTCCATTGCAGGCTAAAAATATAATCTTAATTTTCAATGGCTTAATGGTGACTATTTGTTTACCGACACAGACACTTATATTAGCACACACACAGACACACACAGACACACACACATATATGAAATACTTACTGTTCGTCCCACATTGTGACTTTTGGGTGTGTTATCCGTGGAATTATCTGGAGAGAGGGATAGATAGAGATAGGCATTATATGATAAATAATGTTCAAATGATACGATATCTGATATAAAACTGAAATCTTAGAGAAAGAAACCAATCTTAAAAGAACTTTAACGTTGAAACATCGCAGCGTTAAAAATACGAGTGTAGATGTCGTAATTTTCATGTGGAAATGTGATAGCCTGCGTCTTTTTTTATAACCAAAGCAAATTTTGTATATAAAGGAATTAAAGGCAGACTCACATAGAATCTGATTTGAATGTTTTACACAGAAATGTACAATGCTTGCCGTGAAGACCTATGTGCATTTTACTACATACATTACAAAAATTTCGTTCTTCTATGGTCTATAAACCCTGTTAGTTAATGCTAGAAACGGAGAAAAAGAAACCGGTTACATTATTACTGCAGGTTTGTATAGGAAATAAATTAGCTTAATAGAATTTACGCATCCATAACTCAACACTTAAAAAAACCCCATCCCTTTTAACTTTTTTGAAGAGGAGCACAATAAACCCTTACGGCTGTTTGATCAGGCAAAATTACACTATATAAAATTATTTGTACACCTTTCAAAAAGAAAACTGCAGGCATGAAGTACTCTGAAGCTTATTTAAGGTTTTATTTTTTTAATCCAACACTAACATCAGAATATTGACTTTAGTGTTTATGGATATTCTTTCCCGTATCTTTATACTATTCTGTAATAACTGATTCTATTGTCATTTCATCAAAATACAATAGAATAATCAATTGACAACACCTGTCGCAACGCGTCCGTGTACGATATAGGCTGTTGGTATGCATTTGTGTTGCTGTCGTAGTCGTATACACTCCAAGATGAGACGAAGGAGGTATCGCCATTTTAGTCAGGTATCGCCATTTTAGTCCTCACAACTTTGATTCCCTTAAAGTTTGTCTAAGATATTTCAGTGAAATTGCTAGCTAACTTTCAGGTCCGCAAAAACTAGTGTACATTCTTATGTGACAGTGCTGGATTACCCAATAGGCAGAGAAGGCAACGGCCTAAGGGACTCACGCCTTTTAGGGGCCATGCGACAACGGATCAAAATATTAAATTGATTTGATCTTGACCTATTAGGAGATAGGGGATGTCCCGAGATTTCTACAGACTAAGGGTCTCCAAAGGGTTTAATCCGGCACTGATATGACAACTTGTCAATATATCGGAACTTCAATTTTTCCTGGGTTTCTGGTGGTCGAATGGTCTAAAACGCTCGACTTTACAGATCACTGCCATCTCTGCCCTATGGAATCAGTACACAATTAATAAAATCCGGTTCAGTACTCACGAATGTAGTCCCAGTCTATTTTTAGATCACTTCTTCCGGTCTAAATTTGGTGGTGATACTAGAGTTAGATTTTAGCATTCTTGGTAAGGATTTAAAGGCAATTGATTATTCTTTAAAATGTGAGCTTATGGTGTGGTTGTCTGTGTGTATTTCGGCGACAGTGCACATTGAGTAATAAGGTCATGGTGATGATCCGGAAGTGAAATCTGTGTTCCGTTGCCTGGTGTTTTGTTTACAATTCAGCCTCTCAAAAAAATGCAGGTCAACCCTTGACAAGAACTAAACCGTAAAGTCATCTTTGAAGGTAGTTTAGATTAACATATGATTTGTATTAATTGTCACACAGTGGAAAGTTCAGTAATGAGAAACAAATGTAGAGACCATATAGTAAAATAAATTGTGTACTATGGCCCTATGTCTGCGTGGGTTCGCGTTACGGGCTACGCTAATGTGGATATTTGAGAAAGCTTGCCCGTAGCTTCCCGTGGGTCAGTGGTTTTTATCGGTTTTACCCGGGCTCTTCCACCACAATTTATACTGGCCGTCATATATTATATATCGTGTGCTGAAAATGGCATTAAACCCACAACAACAATAGCAAAGACCAACAATTTTACCATTTCTCTGCGATCGTACAACGGTTAGAATGAGCTTGTTTTTCTCAGGAAGACCTGCTTCACTGCATTTAATGCATAAACCTAAAGCTCACCACCAAGAAGAACAAAAATAACACATCAGGAACGCAACATGAAAGATAGATTACCTTGCTCTTATGGAGAACAACATCAGATTTTTTTATTTAAAGAGAGTATGAATAGTGTTTATAGAAGACAACGGCGGATATTTTCGTCGTTGAATAGATTCCAAAACTCTCACATACCGCTACGTTACCCTCCCCCATTATCATCTGCAGATATTAGATGATAATTAATGAAGCGAATGCACCATTTGTCTAAATAATAGACAATATTGAAACCGTTGCCAAAATACAATATTTTCATGCGACTTACTTGTGCTTGCATTTGTTTTCAACAATATAAACATGTACAATTAATTTTAACGGTTAAAGTAAACATTCTGTCAAAATGTCAGTTATACCATACTATCCTCGTCCCACCGTAACGGTTAAATAAGAAATTAACATGAAATGATTGATTTGTGACATATTCCACTATGCCATCAGAAAAATACCATGATTTAGAAATATTACGCAAACAAATATTTAAATACTCACCTTTTTGTTGAAACTCTGCACCAATTAAAACGACGAGATCTTTAAAAGCTCCCAGTGTATTAAGATCGATGCTTGTTTTATACTTAAACTATGCGCAATTGTAATCTTGCTAAGAGTCAAAGATCCTATTAAACCTTGCATGAGAATATGCTATGTAATCGAAATAATTTATTGATCGAACAATTCTCCTATAGCTAATTTGTCCTGGTGACAGATGCGTTAGTTTTCCTTTTTAAAGCGCAGTTATTTATTTTCATGTAGATGAAACATATGGTAAATGAACTGCGTATCACCACTTCAATGATATTACCTTTCAAAATGCAGATTTTAACGCACTATTAGGAGTCTGTCAATTTTCAACTATTGAGTATGTTACAGTATGCTACTTTTAAGACTTGTGTACGTTGCTCATTTTCTCTGATTATGCAAGTTTTAACTGGTTTCATACTTACAATATTGTAACATTAGCCATATGAAATATCAGATTTGTGCGTGCCTGTTTGTATACGATTGTTTGTGTGCAGACAACTCCATTTTGAAGGGTTTTTAGCACATAAACTTATATATTAGGAAATGAAAACGTAATACTGACTACTGACTGCCTTCGATCTCAAAATATTCTGATGCGGTAAATATTAAAGGGTTTCCTTTAAACGTGTCAGTAAATTATTTGATTAGCAGTGTCAGGTCCAACCATCAAATATGTTTCGCCCCAATTTGTTTTCATTTAGTGTTAATTGCACGATTCCTAAAAAAATCCTACTAAGACAATCAACAATGTCTACACCATTCCACAAATTTACAGGAACCATCAGACGTGCGGGTATTGCGTAAAATATAAAAGGAATATCACAGTAGTCATACAAGGGTTTTAAAGGTAAATGAAGTCTGAGAAGCGTTTGTAAGCAAGACAGCATGGGTTATTCACTAACACATAGATCGAAGGGTTTACGATATGAAACTCAACAGAGGTGACAAAATCTATTATTAGACAAAAGAGCTCGATACCGACAGATTTCCGGATTCATTGAAACAATAAATTATCAAGAATTTTGCTCGACATAAAACGTAAACAATAAACGATGACTCATTCTATATTTAATGGTCCGTTAACATGTAAGTAGTTATATGTAGCGACTTGGGGTCAATGTTATTTTCCATAGGCAAATGTCTGAGGGGTACATGTAGCCCTAAGGGAAATCCTATTTTAAATCGATCAATACGTTTAACATGGGAATGATACTTGGGATAAATGGGAATTTAATATGGGAATGACACTTGGGGATCAAAGAGATTTTAGCATAGGACAGCCACTTGAGTTGGAAGGGGCCAATGGATTTTTCCATAAGGAAAAGTTCAAGAAGCACTTGGTGTCATGTGGGAAATACTATGTTAAATCGATCAAGAGGTTTAACATGGGAATTACACTTTGAGGACATACGAGAAATTAATATAGGGATGACGCTTGAGGTCAAACCGGTCACAGAGAGAATTGTCATAAAAAAATAAAAACAATGTACTCATAGATTAAGGGTTTAATACATCACATTATATCTACACTATTTAGTTGAACATATTAACTTGTAAATATCAGCTGATCTTCATGACGATACACACACTAATGTTATGCGTCATTTTTGGATAAAACTTCTTAACATTCTTTTGAAAGATCACAAACAAGACCCTGCTTGCTAATGTAGTGTTCCGTAAATAGTACATGAAATCTGTTTAAATATAGCAGGTGTTGAATAAGAAGGTCCAACAGAATAGGGCATGTTTTAGATGATCAAACAATAAGGTGGAATTAGCATGATATCATATTCATAAGATGACGCATATCACAAACATAACTTGTAAATAAGTGACAGAATAAATGTGTGTCTAAACGGGACCAATAAGAAAGAAATGTGTCGTCGGCCGAGACATGGGAAAATAAATTTTAAAAAATTAAATAGATCTAAAAAAAAGGTTAAATAGATAACTATAGGATAGATTAGATGGGAAAAAAATCCTTAAGATAAACCGGATTCACGTGATAGAAGTGGATTTATAAATTACCTTACTCTTGGAGGATTATTTGAAGGAATGTCCAGTAGATCCAGTGAAGCTAATTCAAGATGTCGATTTTTGTCATGAATGCAAAAGAAGCTGATAAATGATTATAAAATTATAAATCAAAATACGTAGAGAAAATAACCTGAATCACTATAGAAATCTGAAACTATATATATATACGGACAGAGGGTTATCAAACACCACGGTTAAAATCATTCGTATAATTGAGTAATAAATTAAGACAAAAAGAAGCAAATGATTGTGAGACATATATTTCAACTTCTTGAATATCCGTGTGCTTGGTAAACAGGTGAAAAAACTTCTTAAGAAAGGCTACACAAACTTTACATACAAATACTTTCCTTCAAATGTCTCGAAGATGCAATTTTTGTGAGGGGAAACTTTAATGACGATTACTTAGTTCTGATCTGTTCGCCAAACAAGAATATCCATTTGGTGACAGAATGAGACTATCCATACACATATTGATTATACACGCGTTTATCTTGAGAAAAAACGAGTTTTACAACGACACAAAGGATAGCAAAACCGTTCATGACACTAATGACTATTTGAAGGCTAGCATTTTTAGTTACCAAAATAAATTTTAACATGTTTCCCTTATAGCTATAGAGATTTCAGTGGGACAAGGTGAAAATCAAGATGGACCAAAAAAAAATGAAAAATCGTTTGTAATAAAATTCGGTAATAAAGAAACGAAGAAAGAACCTTGATATTTACACGATCAGTGATTATTAATTCAACAGACCGACAATTATTTACTCTAGTCATACAATTAATGAATCATTTCTGTAAATAACGACAAAGAATTTTCTTTGATGACAATATAATTACAGCACCTCAAGGACGCATAATCACTATATTTACGGTACTCACTGCTTAAAAACGAATTTATCTTCAAATGGATAATCAGATCTCATTAAAAAAATTTTGTTTTAAACGTATTCACATTTTTCATTTCATCTGGAAGAAATGGTTATCATCAACACAATTTATATTGCTTTTTTTGTCCTTGTTGTCGAAGACCCCAAAAATTGTGATTCCTTTTTATAATAGTTGTTTATTTGAATTGGCACCAAAACATATACTTCAAAGTTTTTATTTCTAAACGCTTGTCTCGTTGTGTTAAATAATTTCCTGTTTACTTCCTGCAAGTTATAACGATCATGAATCAGAATCGAAATATTCATTTATTGGTAGAAACACCAACAAGTAACTTTGGTCCTAAACTAGTATCTTTTTTGGATCCTTAACATTCTCGGTGCGTCCTTGAGTAATCATTTTCTGTCGTAAGAAAAGCTGGGCAGAAAAACGAAGATGCATTCCGTTTTCATATTCTCATATTCTAGTCTTTTGCACTGTACATGCTTTCGGTTTCATTTTTCTTACAAAGACCTTTTGTTGAGGTGTAGCGAGAATAAGTTTTATAATTCTGAATGTTAAGTCTTTTAATTTAATCCATGTTGCCATTTATTGCGCTGCTAGAACATTTGTGTAGAATTTCATTTGCGAGGATCCGGATGTACTTTCATATTTTTTTTCTAGCTTGTGATCAACACAAGTTCTGATGCCATTCAAGTCTTTTAGACCCTGGCATGTTCCAATCCGCTGTATTTTCTACAACTAACACACTGTAGAGCTGGTTATATTTGAAAACCACAACACCCTCTCATTACGTTTGAAACCTCAGCGGTCTCTCGTTTCTTTTGAGACCTTAGCAGTCTCTCGTTACGTCTGAAACCTCAGAAGTCTCTCACTATTTTTGAATCCTCAGCAGTCTCATACTCCTGAACATTTGTATTTATGTAGTGTGCTTCCTTTATATACATCTTGGCTTAAAGTTTCCAGCTGGATTCCCAAACGTTAAACAATATATCATATCCTTTCCATTTCAAGACAGTAAATATTTTGTGTCCTTCATCATTTTCTCTTCAAATATTTTGTTTTTCAAAATTGTATATGCATTCTTGTATGTCATGCAGAGTTAATTATATGCTTATAGAGAATTCCATATATTATAACTTCCCCCTTTGTATCCGTCAAATGTCTAAATGATTGGATCAATTCAAATTACATGCCTTAATGTTAAATGTTAAATATCCTCGTTATTAAACTAGATCTATTCAACAATTGTTCTGTATTTCTAAATTCTAACTATTTCATGTTAAAATTATGCAGTAGAAACATATCAGTTGTCAAAACACTATTACACTACATATGCTTATACTTTGTCTGAGGAAGTTGAAACATTTTAAGTTTTAACCTTTACCAGTAATTCCTTAATTATTTCTTTGCAAAATAAGTTTCGCAAAGTAAATATATATATATATATATATATATATATATATATATATATATATATATATATATATATATATATATATATATATATATATATATATATATATATATATAGTTGTCTTATTCATATTCTTGCATGTAGTAAATGTCTGCTTGCCATTGATCATCCATGTGACTAACAAACTTTTGCGCTTGCTTTCTTAATGTGTAGGACTTCTTTTTAGATGTTTTCTGTGAATGGTATGCACATTCATTTATATCTAAAACTTCAACAGCCATTTTTAGGCGCATGTACTTGCGAATACTTCATTTTCAAGCTTTGATTAGTTGCAGTTTGACAGGAAATGGTGTATAGTTTGTAAAGAATACGCAAAATCTCGTATACAAAGACACTTAGTGTCATTTTTATTTTCATTCACGAAAGAAGAGAGCTCAAAAGAAAAAAAAGGATTTAAATAAAAGTTTATTTTAAGATAGATGCAGAGGTAGAGGTGTGACATTTGCATATGGGACATCTGTCTGCTCCAATGGTTACACCGGCATCACATGGATACACACACCGGAGAGGTGGGCATGTAGCTGATGGTGCACTAATCGTTGTGGGATTCGTTGTAGGCGGGATTTCCGTTGTGGACACCGATTGTGACGAGGTAGCTGAAGTCAATCAATGTATCAATTATTAAGCAAACAGTAAAATAATTAAAAGAACAAGTAAAGAAAAAGGAAGAAGCAAAATCTAAAGATTAAATAGCAAAAACAGTGGCAAGGATGATACAGTCCAATCTCACATGATCGGTCTAGTTTAGACTGGCTCGAAGACGCGAGCTTTTGTGACGTTATATTTACTCATCAGTTACGCCCGGTCCTTGATTGAAAAGTTTAGTCCTTTTTAAAGTATTTCGTGTAAGAGTGGCCATAACACGCTGCTTCCAGCAAATATTTATCGGCGCAGTCTGAACAGAACCAATGAAAGCAAAATTTAAGGGCGAAAGAGGAAACTATAAGCAATGGCTTTAATTTGAACTGCCATGGAAGTGGTAAAAGAACGTCGGGATTGAGATAAGGGTACGAATTGATATTGATGAATATTAATAATGAATACATGAGTAGGTTGATGAAAAATATGAAAGTGAATAATGACCTGGATCCAATATATGTCTTCAATACAATTACTATATTTCTAGCATTGCAAAACAACAACAACAACAACAACAACAACAACAATAATAATAATAATAATAATAATAATAATAATAATAATAATAATAATAATAATAATAATGATAATAATAATAATAATAATAATAAACATTTTATACATCTTTTTAAGAAATTATTTCAAGAACATCCTTAAAATTGTTGACAATAAATCCTATCACACCAAATTAAATAAAAGTTTGCAAGTAGAGAGAGAGAGAGAGAGAGAGAGAGAGAGAGAGAGAGAGAGAGAGAGAGAGAGAGAGAGAGAGAGAGAGAGAGAGAGAGAGAGAGAGAGAGAGAGAGAAGGGGCGGAAGGGGGTAGGAGAGAGTGATGAAGTTTCAAACAACCGTACACGCTGCTATCATTGACAATGCAATGACTTTGAAAAATCGGCAACAACAACAACACACATATGTGTGTGTATATATATATATATATATATATATATATATATATATATATATATATATATATATATATATATATATATATATATATATATATATAGGCTACTTTCCTTCAAAGGTATAAGTTTTCAAATTCGCGAATTCGATCTTAGTGCAGATCGAGTGAGAAATTTTCGTGAGTAACAATAATGTTTGGAAGTAAAAATTAACAATACTACTCTTAAATACAAGTGCACAGAAACTCCCACCCCTCTTTCTCTCTCTCTCTTTCTTTCTCTCTTTCTTTCTCTCTCTCTCACACATGCACACACACACACACACATACACAAACACATATGTGCATATACAAGTCATTTATGCTTCAATAATCAATAGTTCTGTTTCAACACATATATGCAATAGATCACTGTAACTTATAGAAAATGCTACCTGCAGCTTAAACGAAATATATACATGTAATAGATCGTTGTAATTTATACCAGGTATTACCTGCACAGGTGCACGTCATGCATCCTTGAGCGTTGACAGTAGTACACCCAGGGGCACAGTTGGCATCAAAAGGTGGACAACCGTTGCCGAGACCAAACTGGCTTAAAGGCTGAAATTCATATATACACTTTTAGTTGTTTTTTATTTTTATATTATGGACAGCTTACATTTACCAGATTCAAAAAGGTCTTCAACATTTTGCTATTGAATATCTCTTGTTATCATATGCTCATTTTTGTTTATGTTAACGTTACATTTTCAGAATTGTGCATTATTTTTCCATACTGCACAGATTTATATTGCACGATACGTGTATCTAAGAATACTATTATGTATTAGAAAGTACTTTGATTGTGAACAATGTACGCTTATGTAGCATAGGATTTACCAGCTTTTCGTCCTTTGAAAGTAAAGATAATAAAATCAAAGATGTGAACGAATTTACTGAATCATAAATGAAATTGTTGTAAATATGCAAATTGATGAACGAGATATTCGTAATGTCCTCAAAAACGTGAGAGACACAGTACTGAAAATACCATTGTGATCATTTAAACAGTTATGTAGGAGAAATGGTAGTAACTTTTCGCAAATAGAATAGTTCAGACTATGACCAGTGATTTTTGGTGTACATCAAAATAGCATAGAAAGTAATACTGAGGTCAAGGGGTTACGGGTACCTATCAGAGATGTACATTTATTTTACAACTCAAAGTGCTAAATTCGAGAAAAAATGCAACTGAAGGTTTAGGTAGAAAAGTTAGAGTCTCAGAGTCAATAATCCTTAGTCAATACGAAGAATTCCTATTTCCTCTGGCTAAATGGACTATCACACAGCAATTGTTTTGCAATTTTCCACGTTAGCTCTTTTGGTACAATGTTTTGGATTTAGTTTAGGGAAGCAATAGAAACCATACAGATAATGTATATAACTGGGCCCATACAAAGAGCATGCAAGCGACAAGACACAAACATGTCTTTTTGAGTTGATAATATGAGTGTCAATTTCCTCAAAACATGCTTTCTTAGTTCTGCAAGACCGAATTTCAAGACCTATTTTATGGGTTCCAAAATTGTACTGTAATTTCAAGTACTTTTCCAACTGCAACCACATTCACCTTTTGCACTCAAAATGAAATGAACGTGTTATTTCATAGCGTCTGTTTGATAATTTCAATGATAGAATTCATATTTTCCCACATTGTGATTCCAAATAATCAATGACAGAACCGAACCACGCATGCAGCTGATTCATGGCGAGTGCAATGCACATTTTGTATGTACATCGCACGAAATTGACACAGTGATTAAATCAAGTCCCTCACAAGCAATCAAGCGGACTTGTGTAGAATCGACAGAAAAAAAACCTCCATGCATTAAAGACCAACTGAACAAAAATTGCTTCAAAGCGCATACATTCACAATATGACTAAAAATTTTAATTTTAATAAAACCAAAATGAAATTTATTTTTGAAACGAGTGATCGCGCCATCAAGTTTATAACCAAGAAGGGTCTAGTGAGGAATGGTACAATATTTTTGGAAAAAAAATTGACTAACTTTAATAGCTTTAATGTGGAATTAATTTCATCACGTGATCGTCCTAACTGACGTGAGAGGCTTGAAATATTTATATACCATATGAATTCATCCGCCAATGCGAAGCAATTTAGAGGTGACGATTTAACTTAAACAGGGGCCATAACTCTGACTTAACGATATACAAACTTTAGAACGGTTGTTCCTACTGTAAATCTCATACCACATTTTATGCCATTCATTACTTCTTTCAAACATTACTGAACGAAAAAAAAATTGGCTACGTATATGACGTTGATGTGACGTGATGTGACGGGAAATGACGGGACGGGTCAGAGGCACAATGATGTCTGTGTATGTCTTGTTTATGGTTACGACAAGGAAATAAAATGGGCGTCTTCCTGTGCCTCCAATTCTTTTCAGTTAAAGTCTGATTCTGTAAAAATTCTTGTTCCTTTCACTCAAGAGCCGATTAAATTTTTAAGGGCTCTTGGTAATACGGATTGGTTTAACGGGTGTGTGTGGGGAGGTAAGTCAAATATCACATATAGTACGTACTGAGTTTAAAGTTATATCTTATTAACTTAAAAGACTGTCATCTAAATGTTTTGAGGAGAATGTATTTATTTGAGCTAATATAAGCAATACGATGTTGTATATTAGATGCAATATGTAAAGGCATTAAGGTTATATTGAGTTATTGCATTGTAATTATTGTTGCATGAGAACTAATTAATATGCAAGGAACGTTATTTTTATATATATATATATACACTGGGCCTTACATTTAAGGCACGTGGCAATCATTGCGATGCCATGCAATGATGGCTGCCATATTGACCTTATTCCAGTCAGTTCTTTCCTTTAATTGACAATCACATTACTCTCATACCAGTAACTTATGGCTATCAAGATTTCCATATTGAAAGTACAGTTATGATTAGTACAGATAATACAAAAGAGACTTGAAAAGCATTGTTGATATGAATAATTTAAAATTACTTATTTACGTGTTTATATTTTACTTTTGTTAATCACATCTTTCATGGTATGTACTTTGTAAGTATTAAACCGCCAAAGTTTATATCATCGTGTATCCTCAGTCTTAGTTCTTAATACCCATCTAAATATAATAAAAAATTACTTGCCATTAAATACTTGTTTTAAAAGAATCCTGATATGTATGCATATATAGATACATATTCAATTTAATTGCTAGTTTAAGAACTATTCTAGTTGTTGTATGAATTTCCCCATGTGTGTGAGAAGGCATTTCCCGCAAAACAAGAGCGTGAATCGAAACAAGAGAAAGACAAATTTTAACAGTTACAAGCTGCTCAGTTAAGATAAATCACCAGCTGCATACCTTACACGATTGTCTAGATCTTGTGGCTATCACGACTGTCACTGTTCGTGTTGATTAAACGAAATATATAGGTAAATGGATAGTGACGCTGAATAAGACATATTCATGTATATATCCTTGTGCTTTTCTACATTGGATTGTACGGGGTGTTGATTAGGCTACATATATGAAAATAGTGTACACTAATATGTACAATTAGTTATGTACATATTAGTGGTGATTTAGTGACATTTTTATGTAATTGTTATAACTATTTATTTATCTTGTTTATTGGTATGACATTTGAACACTAGACTGGATAAATTAGGTTTATATCGCTCCGGTTGCCTAGTAGTTAGAGCATCCGCCTCGCATGCGGGAGGTCGTGGGTTCGATCCCCGGTCGAGTCATACCAAAGACTTACAAAAATGGTACTAACTGCTTCCTCGCTTGGCGCTCAGCATTAAGAGGTTAGTGTTAGGACTGGTCGGCCTGGTGTCAAGATAATGTGACTGTCTGGGACATCATGCTACCTGTCTGCGGAATGATGCCCCAGTGCAAGACATCACTCTAAACTGTCACACTACAGACATCATAGTGATATGACTGAAAATTGTTAAAGCCACGTTAAAAATCCTAAACGTAATCACAATTAGGTTTATCGTTGTAAGTTTATCGTTGTAAGTGTGGTCATTTGCAAAGTCATGGGTGATTTAGAATAAGGTAGGCACATAAATGGAAACAATTAGATATAAAGTCTTAGATTTCTTACATATTTCATTGATTCCTGTATAAGGATATCAATAAAGTTGTTAGAGATTTAAACTAAAAATTCATTAAATAATTCATTTTAACTTAATTACCAATTGTGTTACAATAGATAGCTTTAAATGTACAGAGAGACATGTGAACATAGAATATGAATATTCCAGACTCTTGATTTTGAGGACATCATAATGTTTGTGACCACAATGTAGTCTATATTATTATAATTACTATTACCAAAAGGCATGGAATATTGTGTTCCCGTCTTCATCCTAAAATTCTGCTTATGACCAATACGGGCCTTGCACCAATGTTTAAGAAATACTGTCATGGTTCTTAAGGACCGACTAAAACCAATTTTATTTTCAAAGAGCATGTGCAGAAAAAGGACTAATGTTCAGTTTCTTCAAGTTTTATTCACAGTCCACTTCTTGCCACTAAATGGATTATTCATATATGTAATTGGTGTTTCATTTTCACTACATATAGACTCCATATTCCTGTTTACTGTCTAAAACTCTGTGGACAAAAAGGCATGGAATTATTTTTATTATAAATTTTGTTTTTCATTTTTTTTGTTAGAAGGTGGATAATAATTAACTGAAAGAAATGAGACATCACTTTTGCCATATTATGTAGCCATTTCTTCACTAAATGAGTACCAATCCACCCCCACCCCACCTCCATTGTACGAAATTTGCATTACTAAAAGCTCCTAAGGGTATGCTTGCTGAAAAGGTGTATATCATATATAGCTTCGCTCGATGAAGTTTTTAAAATCAAGATCGACCCTTACAAAAACCCTCACGGGAATAACAAATATACAAACAAACCTTTGAGGTTGTAGGAGGCACGGCTGTTGGCTGCTGAGCTGCTTTTGTTCCTCCTAAGAGACAGCAAATGATGATGGTTATGATTATGATTATTATTATTATTATTATTATTATTATTATTATTATTATTATTATTATTATTATTATTATTATTATTATTATTATTATTATTATTATAATATTACAGACATGTTGCATCTTATTGCTCTCCAGTTAATTTGTTCTGAATATTTCCATTCTACCATAATTGATTGTTCTCTAGAGAATAACTACATGATTTACCTTTATCTGATAAACATCATTTAATGTAGTCTATGTACGATAACTTAAGACTCCTGTATGACTTACCCGTGCTAAGTGTTGAAGTCTATGGGGAATAACACATACTTTTACATGGCTTACACGTACTAAGTGTTAAAGTCTATGAACGATAGCACACTCATGCATGGCTTACACGTGCTAAGTGTTGAAGTCTATGGGCGATAATACAGACTTTTTCATGGTTTACACGTGCTAAGTGTTGAAGTCTATGGACGATAACACAGACCTTTACATGGCTTGCACGTGCTAAGTGTTGAAGTCTATGGACAATAACACACAGACTTTTACATGGCTTACACGTGCTAAGTGTTAAAGTGAATGAACGATAGCACACTTACATGGCTTACATGTGCTAATTGTTGAAGTCTATGGATAATAATAGCGAGACTCTTGCATGGCTTACACGTGCTAATTGTTGAATTCTTTGGACGATAACACAGACTCTTACATGGCTTACACGTGCTAAGTAACGAAGCGTATGGACGATAACACAGACTCGTACATGGCTTACACGTGCTAAGTGTTGAAGTTTATGGACGATAACATTGAGACTCTTGCGTGGTTTACACGTGCATGGTTTTCACGTTCTAGGTGTTGAGTGCGTACCATCATAACAGATAGATATTGAGTGTCTGCCAATTTCAAGCAAATGAAATTGAAACCACTGATTGACATAACAGTCTTATAGAACAGTCGGAATATACAGTACGGTGAAATATCAGAACATCTTACGAGAATGACAATTAACTCTCTCTCTCTCTCTCTCTCTCTCTCTCTCTCTCTCTCTCTCTCTCTCTCTCTCTCTCTCTCTCTCTCTCTCTCTCGTTATAATCCAATGATCAAATAATATACGGGTACTTTTAGTAAGAAAAATAACGCACACACACACACACGCACACATACACACATAAACACATAAGAAAGGAAGAAAGAAAAAAAAGAAAGAAAGAGATGTATATATCCATCGCATAATGTGCCGGCAGATCATGGATCCATGCAGTCTGCAGTTTGATCCGACATTGTAAGGCGAATACATACGCTATTGCTTTTCAGCGTCCGGTAACGTAACCATTCTGCGTTTTGCACGTCTATGCATCAAGTCAAACAGAAAATCGAAGAAAGGAGGAAATTTTTCTTGGTATCAGCAATAGAAGAGAACTCGACTTTTTTTAGAAAGTACGTAAATAATTAATTGATTTGATGGTAACGATCATATACAGTTTTGCGCTAAACTTTGCCTAACAATTTTCAAATTGATTTAATATTTATAGTCTTTGTTTTCGGACTTAAACACTTCCATCGTATTTCAACGACTATTTGTGACAATAATTCATGAACATACAAAAGCTTGACATCATAACATTGTACAGACATAGATCATGGTTTGCGTAAAATGAAGAAATTAATTTGCCACATGTCAGTAATTAGTGCAGTTAACATCAAATATTGATTCGTGTAGCTTGTGCAATATATTTTCTTTTCGTTATTTTAACAATATTAAAGAAATTGTGAGAGGAATGTATTACATAGTAATTTTACCTTTAAATGACCATTTCCGAATACAAAGTTAACGTTTTTAGATACAAGGCTTATTTGTTGAGGTGAAACAAAACGTTTGACAACGAGACTTCTCTGATCTCTCTTAACTCGGTACACCCAAACCCCACAAACTAGCTTTGCATCTAAGGACACTTATCGTGTATTTTATTTTACACTGCTACTCTATAATAAAGTAAAACGCTAACCGGTCTTCATTCCATTTTAGTTTCGCTTAGCTTTACATCCGATTCAGGTTGATCATGTCGCTGCGTACAAATATTAAATAGCTGTAACCACGTTATACCGTCGTCCAATAGAAACAAGTCTCAATATCATAGCTGGTTAAAATAACACAGCCCTTTTCTCATTTCCTGAAGATTACATGTTCGGTCCCTTATATCTGCATAAGGGGCCCCGGGTGCCGGAGTGGTCTAAAGCGGTTGCCTGTTGCCGACCACTGCCACCGCTAGCAGTTTCGCGTAGGTCGGTAGTTCTTATCGTAGGTTTTCATGGGTTCTTTTCCCACCAGTATATTGGCGGCCATGTTTAGCCTATCATGTGCTAAAAAATGGCGTTAAACCCCAAAACAACAACAACATATGTTTCGGAGGTCCATTTTCTGATCGCAAGTTTTGAACGAGATGCATGCCATCACTGTCGTTTATTAACATGTTTCGAATGGATAACAAAATATGTCATTAGATGTCTGAGATGCTGTCTAGTTTTTCATAATGAAATAACGGTGTTTACATATTACTTTAAAACCATTAAATTTTACCTGTGCACGTGCATCTCATACATCCCCGTGCGTCCATTGTAACGCAATCAGCAGGACAATTTGCATCGAAAGGGGTACAACCGCCATTTCCCAGGCCAAATTGGTTCAGGGGCTGTGATTTGTTATATATATATATATATATATATATATATATATATATATATATATATATATATATATATATATATATATATATATATATATATATATATATATATATAGTTCAATTGAAACAGGAATGTCTGAATAAAAACTATCATTAAATATTAATTTTGGATTTGTTGCATATTTCCCTACCAACGTTGCCACTTTATTATTTACTTTCTTCCCTCATTTTTTTTAGCATGTTTCAAACTACATTCTATCTTAAATATATTATCTTCACACACACACGCACACACACACACACACACACACACACACACACACACACATACACACAGAAATAGTGGAAGCTTATAATACGGAAGTAAATACATAATCTGGAAATAGGAAAATTACGTGTGCCTCTTAGAAAGTCACGCTGCTAATAGACTGTATTTGATGTAGGAAAACCAAAACTGAGTAATTTTACGTCGTGCGGGTTAGAATATCAGATAGATGTGTTATATTTTGTCAACATACTTATGTTACAAATTCGGATATTATTGTAAAACAATGAGTAAAATAGTACAAACCTTAGTGGTAGTGGAAGAAATATGGACAATTAGTGGAGCAATACTTGTAACACCTATTGCAAAATAACAAATACTTACATTGATATCTGCTAATTGTAAACTAAACATTGATGGTCTCTGCATCATATACTTACTATATTTAGCAAGGAAATGTTAGAAATTGTTTCTTGTCAGGGTGTATTATGTAGTTGGAATCTTGAGTGTATACAGTATTACAAGAAAATAAATGTTTCTTATGCAAAAAAACTGATTAACAAAAAGCTGACGCATTAAAAAATTAAATGTCTTCCTTTGTGATTTGCATGTATTTTAATACTGCTTCAGCCTATATCATCACTGTAAGGAAATATATCTACTTATCAATGGAACGAAAAAGGAATCTAAATATATTAAAAACTGCTTAATAAATATAAATATATAAATTTAATAAATTAATAAATATAAATATAATAATTAACTGCTTATATGGGCAAGAAAATTATGCGTTGAAATTTCTATCACCAGAACCTGCTAAAATAGTTCCATTTGTTTGTATACGTTACGTATCTAGTCTTTGACAGTTATTGATCATATACTCCCGAAATCTTTATTTTCCCTTTTCATATAATAAAATAAGCACAAAAAAGAATGCAGATAACATTAGAATTCTCTTGCATTTCAAATTTATAATTTTAATTACACTTTGGATATATCCATTGAATCAATGGCTCTCACTTCCTATTAGTGTTTAAAGTATCCAACTAAAAAATTATTAGTACAAGGCCGAGTGATCGTAAATTCAGCAATACAACACAAAATGTTAGTGTTGTAAAAGTAGATGGCTACAACGTTAACATTTTGTGTAATGCCTTTTTAGCCGCCTGTCAGCAGATAATGAAAATGTAGAACTGACAACTTTGCTTTCATTTGATTATTCACGCAATAATATTTCTTAAAACTGTAGTAAATGTCAAAAAATTACCTATATTTGATTTTTTTTAAAAAAACAACATATTTTTATTTATATATATTTTATGGATGTAGCCAAACCAAATATGAAACAAGTCTAGAGTGGAGAACTTGAATGAAACTAACCTGAACAGGTGCAAGACAGGCATCCTTTGACGTCAATAGTGGCACAGTTACTAGGACAGCTGGCATCAAACGGAGGACATGTATTTACATTGCCAAATGGCAAAGTCTGTTGGTAACAAATTAGCGTTTAAAAAGTACTGACAAATATACATATATTGCAGAAAACTGAAATAAAATAAAAGACAGTAACAAGAACGAAGGAAGATCTGAAGGAAAAACTGGAAAGGTACTTTTTCATCTTGTTTTGGGTTTTTAATGAATATTATCAGACTGTGTCGCAGATGACCATTATTCATTTTGTTCTGGATAAATGTGTGTAACTATTAATCT
>JAEAOA010002354.1:4432500-4447500 GCA_016746295.1 Potamilus streckersoni | reverse complement strand
GGCATCTTTGTTAAATGTGTTCTTCTATTTGTTGTCTTGCTCTTGGAATACATTGATTATTTCATTTGACTGTCTTTCATTCTTGACAGAATGACAATCTTTGGCATATACATAATCTATTACAACCACAACATCATACAAATACAATAATTTTCCGAATCTCATGAAATAATCTTATCTTTCATCAAAGACTATGTCCAAGAAACAAAACGTTTAAAAGCAACTGACACTTTGACAGTGCTAACTGCATTCCGTGTTTAACAAACCTGTGATTAGACATCTAAGACACAAATGAATGTAGGTCTCAAACTTAGTGTATATGTTGTTTACGAAACATTTTTCTGTGGATACTCGTTGCTGTCAATGTTAATACTATTACTACTACTACTAATAATAATAATAATGACAATAACAATAGTACTACTACTACCACTACTACTGCTGCTGCTACTACTACTACTACTAAATAATAATAATAATAATAATAATAATAATAATAATAATAATAATAATAATAATAATAATAATGATAATAATTATAATTATAATAATAATAATGTTAGTTACTATTAATAACCATTCATCGAATTCCTTGAGGAAACAAAATCTATTCATAACATCTTATATTTGCTCCGGATAATAAAGTGGTTCATCTTGCAACTGTTGAAGAAATCTACAGAAGAGCTGACACATACTTTTGATTCAGAGGAGATCTACAGTTCTTTAGTAGATATAAGGACAAATTTCACTCGTAATGTGGGAAATATTGAGTAGATACTAGCGTTGCAAGTATATTCTAACTCTTTTTAGTACGGTACAACCCCTCCCCTGTCTTTTCGGTAGTCTTGCATCGGCAATGAATGTCTTACAAGTGCGGCTTACCTGCTCGTACCGTCGTAATTTGCGTTGATAAAGATGTCTCCATTCTTCACGAGTGGAATATTCCTCTATATTTACAAAAAGCCGAAAATTTTATTCTTATTATATATTTTAATTCAAAAATAGTCGATTTGCATGGCTTGTTTCGTCAGACTATGCCAATGCGATTACCAGACTATTACTAAACCAATAGAAAAAGTCAGTAATTTACAAACATTTTAGTACAGGGACCTTTGATGAATTTTCTTTTTTAAAATAATACTTCAAATGGTGTATTTTGGCAAAATCATTACTATTTTCAAAACTAAGTGAAAGCTCTTTCTCGCTAACACTTCACTTTTTTATATGATAGAGTGAACACTGTGCAGAAACTGCAGGAACATCACTAAGTGGTCACAACCTAAAGATTTCAAAGGGGTAACAGCTTTTTAATGATTGCGAATTTATTTCTGTCGATTTTTGTTTGTTTTCTGTTCATATATGCATTGAAAGGTGAATGTTTGGTCTAGGTAAATTTGCAGTCCATTTCAATAACTGAGGCTGCAGCCAAATTTCGATTGCCATATAATTTCAGTGTGGAGATAATACACATAAATGTCCGATTTCTCTGTTATTTTCAGACATGATACTAATTGGTTCAAGAGTTAGAATCGCTACTTAAACAATTGTGTTACTATTTTTTTAACCAAAGTGTTTTTCCTAAAAATGGCCCGTTTGAATTGTCGTAATAACTTTTTGAAATATAACGTGTGCATGATGACGGTGATGACGACTTCGTCGACGGATATCATCACCATCATCATCATCAATTTTATTATTATTATTATTATTATTATTATTATTATTATTATTATTATTATTATTATTATTATTATTATTATTATTGTCATCATTATTATTAATATCCTTGCTATTGTCATATACACTTTAACTGCATATGAATTCAAATCGTTAGCTTCCACATAAATTCAATGGCTTTCTTAATGTTATTTCCAGGATTTTGACAGCTACATAATTCTTTATATTGATTGTCTCCAATATTAAGGTTTTCTACATCTTAATGCAGCCTTTTTCTGTATTGTTTATTATATTATGTATTCAATCATTCCCTGCGACCATACTACTACTACTACTACTACTACTACTACTACTACTACTACTACTACTAAAACTGTTACTGCTGTTACTACTATTATTACTACTAGTAATGTCATTCTTATAAAATGAAATAACAGCCGAAAGTCTTGGAAGATGGAATCCTGATCTTAATCTTCTTGTATGCAAATTCTGATCTCATGTTTCTTAGGATGCTTTGATAAACTAACCTGCACATGTACATTGGAGACATTGCATCTCGTCTAATGATACGCATGCTGAAGGACATGATGTGTCAAACACTGGACATGCGCTTGTCACTGCGGCAGCGGTGGTGCTCGGTACAGTCGGGGCAGGAGTAGTAGTTTTATGAACCGCGGTTGTAGTAGCCATATCTGGAACATCATGCATTTATCATTAGGGGATAAAGATATTACTAGAATCCATAATCTATATATCCTTTTGAAAGATAAATTACAACTTTGAAAACTAACGATCAATTTTAAATATCAGACACTGGCACCTTTTACTGCCTTTTGAAGGCATCTATTTTAAAAAAGCTCTTCATTTCGTGTCTTGTCCTTGAATGACATTATTTCATTTGAATGTAATTCATTCTTGACTGAATTATAATCTCTCTCTCTCTCTCTCTCTCTCTCTCTCTCTCTCTCTCTCTCTCTCTCTCTCTCTCTCTCTCTCTCTCTCTATATATATATATATATATATATATATATATATATATATATATATATATATATATATATATTAGAATCACATCATCATAAAGTACATAATCGTATTCAGAACTTGATTAAATCAACTTCTCATTCATCAAGTGTGTTTGTGTATGTGTGTGTGGGTGGGTGGTGGTGGGTGTGTGTAGGTGGGTGTATTTGTGTCTCTGTGATACTTGGATTTTTAACCTAGGTTTAACAATGTATCAGTTATATCACGAAGATGTCGGCAGTGTGGCAGTTTATAGTGATGCCTCGTACTGGAGCATCATGCCTCGACATGTAGCATCATTTCCAACACAGTCTCATTATCCTGACACCACTCACCTCTTGGTTCTGAAAGACAAGCCAGGCAGATGCATTTACCACCTTTATATGTCTTTGGTATAGCTGAACCGTGGTTCAAACCCGCGGCCTACGCATCCCAGGTGGACACTCTAACCACTAAGGCCACCGGGGATGTTTCTTTCATTAAAAATACAAATGTTTATAACTCTCATTAATACGGTACCATCCACCTTCCCCTCGTCCTGTCGTAACAAATTGACCGGCAATAAATGTCTTACTGGTACGGCGTACATGCTCGTATCAGCTTACCAGCAACACTGATTTTCGTGAGTGGTGAAGTCAACAATGACAATAGAAAATGTTTCTATTTCACGATTGAAATATTTCTTTATATCTATTTAAAACACCTGTAGATTTTCTAGTCATTTTATATTTTTAAGGCAAAAATTTTCGGTTTTCATGGATTGTTTCTATATGATATGCCAATGCGATTACCGGCTATATCAAAATCAGAAATTAACTAATATTTTAGAACGCCGATATTTTGAAAAATTTAATTGTATTAAAAATGCTTCAAAATTGTATAATTTTTCAAAATAATGACTGTTTTCAAACTAAAATGACAACATCTTATTTTCGCTGACATATTTCATGTGCACAATGATAAAGTGAACATTGTAGGTTACTGAAGAAACATAACGAAGCGGACACATCCCACGTATTTCAAAGCGTAAGAGCATTTTAAAACATAAGATAAGACCGCAAATTTACTTCTATGGATTATGGTTCTTTATTTTGTTCATTTTTGTATTCAGAGGTGAACTCTTAGTCCTGGCAATCTTGCAGGCTGCTTAAGAAAAAAAGTTAAGCTGCACCCAAATTTCAGTTGTCACTTAATTTCGATTTACAACCAACACACGTCATTATCGGATTTTTTTTTTGCTGTTTTCAAACATGATGACGATTGTGTGGCTTGTTACAATTAATATTTAAAGAAATTTGTTTCTATATTTAACCAAGAGTTATTCTTAAAAATGGCCCGTTTGTCGTAAAACTCAGTTAGCTTCAATTTCCGCAATCTCTTTTTAGAATCTAAAATGTGGAAGATGATGACGACGACGACGATGACGATTATGATGACAATTATTATTATTATTATTATTATTATTATTATTATTATTATTATTATTATTATTATTATTATTATTATTATTATTATAATCTGAATTTTAATTAAAAGCCTTATGTTTCAGCAAACATTCAACAGCTATCTTAAGGTTATTTCCAGGATTTTTAATCACATAATTCTTTTTATCGATCTTGACACATCCATGTACTGGATTATTATGTTAAATTGTTTATTAAATCATTCACTGGTGTCTTGATAAAAATACTACTACTACTACTACTACTACTACTACTACTACTACTACTACTACTACTGTTACTACTAATCTTAAAGATGGAGAAAGATATCGACAGATGTCCTGGGAACAAATTCTGACCGCAACTATCTTTTATTCAAATTTTGATCTCAAACTGTTTAGGATTTAGCACTATACTCACCTGCACATGTACATATGAGACATTGCATCTCATCTAATGATGTACATGCTTGAGGACATGATGTGTCAAACACTGGGCATGCGCTGGTCACTGAGGGAGTGGCGGTGGTAGGTACAATCGGGGCAGGAGTAGTTTTATGTACCGTAGTTGTAGTAGCAGTATCTGGAACGTCATAAATATATCATTTGAAGGAATATATTTTGAATCTTACTAAATTCAATAAGCTATTCCTAGCAGAGCCGGATTAAACCAGGTGGAAGCCCCTAGGCATTCGAAATCTCGCCCCCTTCCCTCTTAAATTTTCTTCTAATAAATCAAAATCAAATCAATTCAACATTTTTTTTTATCAGATGTCGCGGAGCCCCTAAGAGGCGTGGAGCCCATAGGCTGGTGCCTACTCTGCATATTTGGTAATCCGGCAGTGTTTAGTCCAAGTTAAAGTTAAATACAGGGTCTGAAAACTAACATGCTCGCTGAAATGCTAGAAACAGTGGAAATGTTTTTCCACCTTCTGCCAAGTATTTTTGTTAAATGTGTTCTTTTATTTGTAGACCCGTCCCATAAGGACATTGATTATTTCATCTGAGTGTCATTCATTCATGAGAAAACTACGAGCTTTGGCACATATATAATCTGTTACAAACTCATCGTCATAAAATGGCAATCGTTTTCAGAGCATGATTAAATGATCTTCCATTTCATCAAAGATTTTATATGAAAAAAAACAAGTGTTTAAATATACCCGACATTTGAAAAGGCTTAACTATATCCTGTTGTCAGACGGCTCTGTGATCGAACCGTTACTTCGGTGTTTATTATGTTTCGTCTTTTTTGTAAGCGTTAAACTGTGGGAAGAGGTACTTAGTGAAACATGTGCAAACAAGACATTGTTTTCCGTCTAATGTTGTACAAGTTGGGAGGAATGACGTATCGAATACTGGATATGCAAGGGCTGTAGTGGCTGGAGCTGGTCTTGATAAGGGAAAAGTTTCAAACTATTGTTTTTTAAAAAAGATAATTAAACCTGTACCTCTTTTATTCCACCTTCATTTCCAGTACCGCTCCTGCTTTAAAGAGCTTTACTTGGAAATTAAGTAGTATTCGTTAAATTTGGCATTAATGTTAGGTGTATAATGAATGACAAACGTGTCTTTAGTTACACAAGATTTTATATAATTTAAAAACAATTTTTATTGATGGAATATTTTACATTATTCATCTAATGCAGTTATTAATAGCAAGAGGTCATGATGGGATATTTGTGTTCATTAAATCTAAATGGGACTTTCTTTTGTTGATGAATGTCACACACGCCTTAGTTGCTGGCGTCAGAGATGGAATCATAAGTATAAATACCAGGCTAGTACAAAATATTTGTACTCCAATCTTGTTCGGTTAGTATTAATTATTTATTCATTTTTATTGCTTTGTTCGCAGTCTAGAACAAATCATATCCAATAGCAGATATAAACAGTTTGTTTAGAAATGATAATTTACAATTATCTTTGGTAACCAGACAGGGGAATATACGTTAAGCTTCGCTTTCCATTAACGAGATTATGCGAGAACTGCGTTTAAATTGTCTATCGGCGATCTATTTATTAAGAAGCAACACGAGAAAAGATCAAATTAATGCATGCCACTATATGCAAAAGTTTTAAAAATTCCAAATATACATAACCTTTTTTCAATAATAAAAGCATATCGCATAGTTTGGTATTAGATTCAAAGGAAAACAATAATTTAAAAAATTGCGAGTATGTTTAGAAATAGCAGTATGCGTTTAGCATAAATGGTGGCATATTATTCTAGACAGATGTCAAGTGCATGACAATTGAAGATTTTGTTACAAATTTATGCAATTAACTGCTTTAATGGTGGCTTTCTCGAATGTTTATTAAAAGCAAATTTGAATGTTTAGTACCATCACTGTTATTATCAATGAATTCATGGATGTAATGTCCAGATGAAAGTTTGAGTTCATAATAAAGAAAATATGACACATAGTCAGCTCTCAAAAAGCGAGCTCTTAGCATTGCCACATAACAAAAAAATGTTCGTGTGCGCATGTACAGCTTTGAATACTAAAAATGAATAGGAAAGCACTAAATTTTTTAGATGGTGATTAAGGAATGGATTTTATTAATTTGTGATGTTAGTAGTACGAAAACATCGGATTTGCACGTACAGCTTCACCACGTAAGTTTGTCGTGCTATAGGACACTATTTATATTGGATGTATTTTGTATTTTATAAAGAAGATGCTTAGAACATAGACGAATAAAGATTATACACAATTTGATGCGTGAAAAATGCTTGCATCAGTGCTCGGAAAAGAGCGGGAACCGTCGAAAGATGGATGATGCATCGTGATCTGTCAATTGTTTAAGCAATGCAAACCATTTATGTTTCATATTGCTAAGACAAATGAAAATATGCGATATTTAAATTTTAATTTTAGTTTTTTAAAATTGTCTTAATCTTGCAGCAACTCTAGGTCTTTATACCTGTAACTGCGCATGTGCACAAAATACAACCATTACTGTCAATTGCGGTACATTCTTGTGCACATGACTGCTCAAACGGAGGACAATGGTTTCCATTCAAAGTCCCTGAGCCTCCATTAGATGTCCCCGATGAGGTTCCAGTATTATTTCCTGATGCATTTCCACTTCCAGTAGCACCTCCATGATGGATTTCTGCAACAATTGTGATAATTAACTGTCTACAAAAAGCAATCGGGCATTTCCGTTACGTGCAAAGTTAAAGAACAAAGCAAACTTGGACTATTTTGTTCTTATGAAATGTGGCACTACTTAACCTAATATATATTGCTGTCCTTACACATAATGCGTTGATAAGAAATTCAATTTCACACAATTTACACCTGAGGTTTCTCAAACTCATATTGATAAATTTGTCTTTTTGTTAACATATGCGTATGTTAAATAGGCAGAAGTGTAGATCTCGTCTTAAGTACTGTTAATAGCTGACGTTAAACAATATTTAAATTACCGACAAATACATTTAATCTTCAAACGATCCAACATATGACGGCGTATACCTGTGCAGGTGCAAAGTAGACACCCCTTTGCATCGAAACTAGCACATTCAGGTTTGCATGTATTAAAATCAATGATTGGACACCCGTTGTTGTTACCAGTAATGGTTCCTGAAGCCGAACCACTGGAGCCGGTACTTGGACCTAGGGTAAATTAGACAAAATAACTATGACGAACATTTGAAAAAAGTCATGAAAATTAAATATATAAAAAGCTAATGACGGGAAATTGAAAAAAAATCCACATATTTTCAGTACTTATTTAGTTGACTTCTATAGGGACCAGAGGATAGTTTTCCTTCATGACGTAATTGGGTTGTCGTAAAATGGAGCTATTGCATGACAATGTGACCTTAAAACGATAATGTTAACATATATTAGTAGCATAAATATAGCATATTGTAGCTAATTGCGTACTTTTGGATTATGTGGTGGATTCTATATATTCTTGATAAATGCAGATTTAATTATATTTGATATGCTTGGCGTATGATGCCATAACGTTGTCCAACATTCCATTAATATTAGCATGTGTAGATCTAATCTTTGTAACGGCAGAAGAGATGCGTACAATGCTTCAAAGTCACGCGCAAAGTCATGGGAAGGGACTATGTGGTTTTGTGACTTTTATCCTTGGCCTGTTTAGACAGAATAATTGCTTGAACCACTAATGATATTTTATTGTATCTTTGCCAAATTAAATAACAAGACCAGGTGGTGTGTCTCATACTATAACCTTTCCTCTTTAGTCCATGTCAAGGTCACGACAATTAAGACAAACTGTATTTGTTTGACTTAAATTCATGGCTGGAGGATACCTCAGAAACACAGAAGATATTCTCATAAAACTGTTCCAGTTATATGTCATGTATTGACGGTTGATTGCATATCATGACAACACACCTTTGTCTGAGAGAGAATGTCACATGAATTTAAATTATAACGCTCACTTGCTTCTTTGTTTTTGTGTTAGGCAAATGAATTTTAATCATATTAGACACTTGCATGAAACATTAACCAAGTATATATTATGACTAGATAGTGAATACATGCTATAATAACGCTAGTTATGTCAATAACAAGGTCATAACAAGGTCATATACGTCGGTGATCTCTATCCACGTGAGAGTATAACTTTTGAACCAATCAAAACATTTTAATGAAACATTATCCTGTTGTTTATCTTTACAGTCTCTCGCGTATTCACAGTCTTGGGCAAGGTAACAACGAAGGATAAAATAAGTTTGTGGCCTGTTTGTTGTTTTTGGTTATTTTAAAATCCAGTCTCTCACATTTTACACCCTACAGATGGTTTCATTTAAATACGCTATGCCTACACTGCATCATATAATAGTTGCGTCTCTAACACAGAGGCCTAGGCCATTGCTTGGGAAAAGGCGCCAGACGGGTGTGTTGCACTTTTGTTATTGTTATTGTTGTAGGGTTTAACGCCATTTTTCAGCACAATATAGGCTATACATGGCGGCCAGTATTAATGGTGGAGGAAGAACCTTAGAAAACCCAGGGAAGAACCACCGACCAACTTTTGTTCATTGCATGGTTATGTTGTCCATATTTTTGTTAATCCAGATTATGTACTATCCATATTTTGGTGCAGTGTTCGAAATTAATGTAATCCAAAGACGATTTTTTTTTCTTATTTGAAACCTTGTGTTGCAAGATGCTAGTATGTCGGAATAATATTATTCTCCATCTAAATAATATATAGGCGTACAATCTGTGGATTCAAAAGTTACGGAATTTTAATTCTCTTGTTTATGTGCCTAAAATGCTCAATAAATGGGCTGTTCTACGTGTCTTGAATTTCCAAAAGAAATAATTTTAAATTACCTTTACAATCCGAGTTGCACATGATGCATCCTCCATTACCAATATGCATGCAGTCAGTAGGACAAGTAATGTCCAAAGGTGGACAAACCACTGCTTGTCCGCCTGTGCCTAGAGAAAGAATATGTATGACAGCTATTTCACACATTTGTTTTTGAGTATACAATTACAATTATAAATTGAAATTGCAGCTCAGTATAAAAAGTTCACGATGATGGTCAGAGGATTATCGTAATGGGCGTAATGTATTACATCTCTGAGTCGGACAATGTTAGTACCACACATTTGGTAATTTATAGCTAGGACCAAAATAAAGCGGTCTATTTGGAAGGAAAACTGTTTATTGGAGCCAAAACAGATGCAAGGTCCGCAATTGAAAGTCATGACACAAAGCATGAATATATATATATATATATATATATATATATATATATATATATATATATATATATATATATATATATATACAGAGCATGAATTCATGAATATATATATATATATATATATATATATATATATATATATATATATATATATAATCAAAGAAGAGCTGCAAACTGATGGTTGTCAGATCTAATCAGTAGAACAAACGTCATCTGATCTGATCTGCAGGCACATTATGCTATGCAGGTTGAAGATCAATAAGACTTTTTGCGATGACATACAGAAACGATCTGTGCAATCCGTGAACGGGCTCAAATGAACCTCAAAGTAAATACTACTCTTTTCATATCAGTAGACAAAACGGATGATACAAACACACTTTCGGGGAAATTGAATACACCAGTGCTTTCATAAATAGAAAAGGCCTGACACCATCAGTCAAAGAATAAGGCAGATGCTGTCATATATAGATTAGTCCCGATGTTGTTATCAACAGAATAGGTCCAATGCTGTCATCAATATAATAGGCTCAATGTTTTACAAATAGAATGGGCCCAATGCTACCATTAATCGAATAAGCCAAATGCTGTGATAAATATCAATAGAATAGGCCCAATGCTGTGTTAAACAGAACATGCCCGATGCTGGCATATATAGAATGGGCCCAATGCTGCCATCAATCGAATAAGCCAAATGCTGTGATAAATAGAAAAACACCGATGCTGTTATAAATAGAATAGGCACAATGCTATGATAAAGAGAATAGGCCCAATGTTGTCAACAAATAGAACAGGCCCAATTCTGTTATCAGTAGACTAGGCCCAATGTTGCGTTAAATAAAACAGGCCAGATGCTGGCATATATAGAATGGGCCCAATGCTGCCATCAATATAATAGGCCCAAAGCTGTGATAAACATATGCTTTTATCCGGTTTATACATAAAAAGTATGACCACGTATTTAAAAGATATTACTTTATTGTCTTCATCTTTATTTTGTATACATATTTGGATTTTTTAGACAGCTCTACTGTTCATAAATTTTCTCTTGTTCAAAGGGATTTGTTTTCCTGCAGATTCAGGCATTGTGTTTGATTTTTGAATGCATATATGCCTACCTACCTACCTACCTACCTACCTACCTACCTACCTACCTACCTACACATACATACATACATACATACATACATACATACATACATACATACATACATACATACATACATACATACATACATACATACATACATACATACATACATACATACATAGTCTGAACATTTATGCCTTCCCGGGTATGAACCGCTCCAGTGTCCTAGTGTTTAGAGCATCCGCCTCGGATGCGGGAGGTCGTGGGTTCTATCCCCGGTCGAATTATACCAAAAACTTACAAAAATGGTACTAAGAGCTGCCTCGCTTGACGCTCAGCATTAAGAGGTTAGTGTTAAGACTGGTTAGCCTGGTGTCAGGATAATGTGACTGGGTGGGACATCATGCTACATGTCTGCGGCATGATGCCATAGTGCTAGACATCACTAAAGACTGCCACACTGCAGCATCGTAGCGATATGACTGAAAAGTTGTTAAAGCTACGTTAAAAATCATAATCACATCACATCACCGTTCCGGGTATTTGACCAAATGGCAAACATAATATTAAATAAATTGGAATACTAGTACTGCAGTGTACTTTATTTCCGTGAAATTGGCCCTGTTTGTCCATTTTTTAATGTTTATTGGTATGTATTTGCATACGTGTGAACTTGCCAAAAATACAAGAAAAATATAATTTTTAATGGACTACATTGCAGTAGGATATAAGGATATTTATGTTCCCTACTCTGCAACAAAAGCATGTTTGACTTGTTCTTAGCACGGTGAAAAGTTTCTAAGACAATTGGTGCATTTGTCCAGATCATTTTCATTAAAACACTAGGTGAGATTGTGGATTTACTTTGGCAAGAGCCTGGCTATATTAAAATGGCCACGCTCTCTAGTCTATCGCAAATAAACACTTACCAGATCCACCACTTGTAGATCCACCGCCAGTGCTACCAGAAACTGGATACCGTTTTCAAAATAAAGAAAAAAAGATATAATCAATTTGCGTAGGATAATTTAAAATCCAAGATGTGGATTTAAAAAATTGCATTTTTGACATCCCCATTACAATGTGTACTCCATTTACTTAATCATATATCAAGCAAGCTTAATCACATCGGATGAAACACCTGTTTAAAACGATACTGCATATTTTTGTGGCAATACCTACGAACCTTATTAATCTTATTATCTTCTCCTTATGAGCAGATCTTTACATTAATGACAATGTAACAAATTATGAGTTTTCAACAGAAACTCATTTTTCCTAAGTAAAACACAACAACTGTTTTGGGTTCTATTGGAAAAAATGCTTTGTAGTCACGATATTTTAATGGAGTTTCCAAAACGTACCATGACTGCAGATCAACACTCATCAAAGAATGATTTTAGTGTCAAATTCATCTATAAACAATGTTTACAATTCTCATAATCATTCGTACATGAAATGTAAAGACAAATATGAAATTTGTCAGCTTTCATATTTTGTAATTTATTTTTAAAGATCTGATATATTTTAACTACTTAGAAATTGAAGAAAATTTTTTTATAAACGTTGCACATACCACTGCAAGAACAGACCGGACACCCGTCGTCGTTAGTTGTGGTACACTCGGGTGGACAGGACTCGGAAAAAAGCTGACAGTTATTATTGTTATTTGATGAGCCAGGAGGGAGGTGGTTGTATCCTGCGGTGTCCGTGGTACCCCCACCTGATTATGTGAACATACCGTAATAAGTATGCCATACCCTGTACATTTGTTTTATAGCCACGATACGATGGACAAGTGGATAGTCATGAGACAAAAACCTTTCCATAAATTTAGATCTCGTAGTATGAAAACATTTTTGAAAATATAAATATTACCCTATTTTTCCCAGTGGTTCAAATATTACCTTTACGTAAGTCTGGCAATTATATTAGCCCTGGTCATCCTGCTGTGGCTTGTTTGCAACGAGAAAGCTGTATTTCATAGGCTTCTTGAGGGTATTTTATTTAGACCAATAAATTGCAGCTGTTACAATTGCTGTGGGAAATTTAGGTTCAATACCTAAAGCACGTCTTGCAGTCCGAAGCAGTTGTTGAAGTTCCACGTTCGGCTACATTCCTGTGTTCATCAATTATAACAGATCATCAAATACATAAAGCGAAACGTTTTTATAGTTTTAAACATTCTCGCCATTTGTTAAAATGGATGAACACAATGACTTGTAGCTGTGGAAACCATAAAACGCTCAAGACATTTAATACAATTTTCATAGTCATGGATATAGAAATTTTAGCAGAACCCTACTGCGGTAAATAAATGAAAACAATTTCATTGGAATAAATTATTTAGTTTGATCCTAACGAGGGTTGTAGCAGTTATGTACGCCAACGTACAATAAAAAAGATATGATGAAGAAAAATGATATTATATGAGTGAAAAACATGAAGTCAGTTGAAAATAACTAATTCTTAAATCGTACTTTACCAGGTTTGCAACAGCTGAATATATAAAGGCGTAATATTTATATTTTAATTTTTAAATTCCTCCGTTCTTGTAGTATTGAAAAGAAATTCTCAAGGCATATTGCTTGAAAGCTTATACACATAAGCTAATATAAACCACGATAAATCCAGTAATGATAAACGTGTCTAATAACAACTTATAATAACATGATAAGTCCCATAATGATAAACATGTTTCATGATGGCTTAACCACACAAAGCTAATCATGCTACGATGAACCCCATAATGATAAATATGTCTGTGACAGCTTATATACTCAAAATAATTACAGCATGATCAATCCTATGATGATAAATTTTGTCTTGGGAATTCTTATATATACCAACCAATCATAACACGACAAATCATATAATGAAAACATATCTCGTGGCAGCTTATAAACGTAGTCGCACCCATTGCTACATATACGTACCGCCACCTGCTGTAGAAGTTCCATTAGCATCTGGCGTCCCTGTCGATATTAAAGATTGGTAATTTGCAATTGATTGTAGAAACGTGCATGATACTAAAAATGCATAGAACTTCTCATTTGTTCACACTAAACACATTAGTTATATTGCTTAATGCAAGGATGCATTCAAGTAGATACAAATGCTATATTACATTGTTAAATCAGGGATTAAACACTGAAGAAGGTTTCATATAATGTCAATGGGTAAAATATTACGACTTAAAATACATGTTCATGTGAAAATATGTTTTGGGAAAATATTGAATGTGGTATTTTTAAATTTTGATAATGAATGCTATTGGTGTTTTTCGAGGGCAATAAAAATTAGTTTACAAGCTCACCTACAAGCAAAATTGTTTTAATCAGTAATTAACAAGGTATTAATAGTAATTTTGAGACCGGAAACTAAAACACACAGGTATATTTTTCTTTCAATAATATCGAAAAAATTGAGCAAACATAGCAAGAAGGTCTTATTATTTTACTCTTTTACTACAGAGTGAAGGTCACATTCATTGTATAATAGCTTTTAAATAACCCTGGGTTTCTTCAGACGTCCATTTCATGAATTAAATAAGCGTATTTTAATCTATTTGCTACCACTTTCCCTTCTTCTATCCTTGTTCTCTTTTAGAACATGATTTAGTGTTTAAACAAAATCAAATTGCATGTCCTCACCTACGGTTTGACTGTTGGATAGACACATTATATTTTTAATTGTTTAATGAACAGGGGTCACTAAGTTATGTTCTTTCCTCAATCTTTTTCTTGAACAGGTAGAACTCTAAAAGGAAGCATATTTCAAGAGAAGGGCATATATGCAGTTTGAAATTTCTGATAATAATAATTATTAATAATTTCCACGAAAATGTAGTTAGCCTAGTGTTTACTATAGTTCTTTAAAAAAAAAGTATTGTGTAAAGCATCTTGCATAGTTGTAAATAATATGAAAAGATGCTTTCATCTTTGTTAATTTTGAAATATATACCTGATATTGTGCACCTGCACACGACGCATCCGCGATCGTCGATAGATGCACACTCCGCAGGACAATTTTTAGAAAAAGTAGGACAACCGTTTC
>JAEAOA010002354.1:4372500-4427500 GCA_016746295.1 Potamilus streckersoni | reverse complement strand
CAACCTTCTGTTCCGGAGCAGGTGCAGATAATGCATCCCGATGCATCTATCTTCAAACACAGAGCGTCACAGTTATTGGGCACGGAAGAGCAACCGTTTCCATTGGGTGACGGTGGTGCATCTTCAGACTGGACGGGATGAAGGGCTGAAATGAATGCGTATTTTTATTCTATCTATCTATCTATCTATCTATCTATCTATCTATCTATCTATCTATCTATCTATCTATCTATCTATCTATCTATCTATATATCTCTCTATATATATATCTATCTCTATATATATATATATATATATATATATATATATATATATATATATATATATATATATATATATATATATATATATAACAAGTAAGAGAGCTATAATTCATTTCAAGCAAGCTTGCAACCCGTTTCACAGGTCTCGCCACCTTTTCTTAGCTCTCATGCTTTAACTCACTGATCAGCTTGGTCTTGAGCTCATCTCCACAGAAATATTTTTTTTGCTTACATCGCACCCATCAGAGAAGGAAATATAGTTCACTCTTTGTGGAATTTTCATTTTGCAACGTCCTGTAAAAGATAGCTCTGACTGAATGCACACAGGTGAATGCACACAGGTGAATTACAATTTTAAATTCTGCAACTGACTGAATGGGAAAATTGGTCTTAATGAAAAGAATTCCCTTTTCCATAACAGTATTGCAAATATTTCAGTTAAACAGTTAAACATTTTACCGTTGTAACTATTCCTTAACCATTTTCAATACAGTTTCTTCTTCTTCTTCTTCTTCTTCTTCTTCTTCTCTTCTTCTTCTTCTTCTTCTTCTTCTTCTTCTTCTTCTTCTTCTTCTTCTTCTTCTTCTTCTTCTTCTTCTAGCCAATCATTTACTTTGCTACGTTCTTCACAAATAACTCTTTGGATATAATTTGTACTACATATGGTAGTTGTCTGATCTTTAGTGTGGAATTAGGTCAAAGTTCAATCTGGTTCTTTGTACGGATAACACACATTTGCGCGGATTACAAGACTGCTGGTTATTTCAAAAAAAAATTTTTTTTTTGAACAACACCCCTCTACACACAGACACTGTGTATAGTGTATAGACTATCATTAAATCCTGTAATTGTGCATATCTCCCCTCGACATTTTGTTTTATGTGTTTTTGTTATCTTAAGTTTTCATTCCCTGATAGTTTCATTAGCCGTAATTTGGGGAATTAGTTTGTAACTGCGATATATATATATATATATATATATATATATATATATATATATATATATATATATATATATATATATATATATATATATATATATATATATATATACACATACAGATTTGTCGCCATTTATTCTTCGGAAAAAGCACAGACATAACATTGAGTACATTTACACAAACATACATTACTGAGATATATACAAAATTAGGCACTCGCTTTGTTTTTTAACGCAGTTTTGTCACATTTTATTTGGTAACCATTGTAGCAAAACGACACTGTATAAAATGTAGGAACAAAAAGTAGGAAAAATGCAGAAATAACAGTCGAGCAATAAAGAGATTGAAGGAATCTAAACATTATACGATTGTAGTGAATCTTTTCTGAAAAATAATACATGTTCTTCAATATGTTTTATGTTTTCATTGATTTCGAATTGATATTTTACAGATTTTCAATTACTCATTATTTAACATTTTATGTGGTTTTGTTTTATTTACGTAACGATCCAATTATAAAATATCTTGCATGGTTTTATTTATGTTTTGAGCTGACGAGTGATAATTTATATTTAATGTGTTTTGTTTACAACTAGGTCAAATATTCCATGCTGGTCTATTTCTAACACAGATATTACGAACAATGCTTCGTGGTTTTTTTTACCTGCGTAAGACATGTGCTAGATAAATACGATGCACATCATATGAAACACTAGTAAAATTAACTTTTATTAATTTACCTAGAAGTTACATAAACTACTGTGAGAAACTGAGGTCTCAAATGGAAACAAGTCATTAACAAACCTTTATTTCCTATTTGTAATTGTTTGCTTCTGCCATTGGCTCCAAATACTGTTCTCGGAATAACTAGGTAGAAAGAAAGGAATAACTGTTGAATATACATCTCTTGGTCGCTACAAAAAAATGTATCAAAAGGCCTTATTTTAGTATTAATAATGAATCATGTTCTTTCCAAATAACCTCTTGTTAGATTTCTACCTCATCAAAACGAGGTTATAATACATTATCTGTTCCTTTCAACAAACTTCTCCGCTTCCACACCATCCCAAAAGTTAAAACAAAGCAATACACGTAACGCACACTAATTTGTTCAGTTTGCATGCACAATGGCATATTATTCCCCTTCTTCTTCTTCTTCTTCTTCTTCTTCTTCTTCTTCTTCTTCTTCTTCTTCTTCTTCTTCTTCTTCTTCTTCTTCTTCTTCTTCTTCTTCTTCTTCTTCTTCTTCTTCTTCTTCTTCTTCTTCTTTTCCAAGAGATCAATATAGGTTTATACAAACGCTAACATTTAAAGGTTACGTGTATATATAACAACCTCTCGTTTATGCACAAAAATTCCTAAATAATTTAGAAACAGACTATGCGCCAGGGAATTTCTTGAGAATCTGTTCTAGCGGCAGTAACATGTATAGCACACGATAAAACTTTGTGTTGGACAGCTTCTTGCAAAATTGGAAACTTGGATTAAAATGCAGTATTGTTTTGAAGGTATACATTTCCATATTTTATATGCTATATTTATTTTATGATTCTAAAAGATACAAAATAAATATTATTTTTTGAGTTACAAGTTCAAAATAGTCATGAGTGGGTCTTTATGTTGACAGTTAGATATCACATTTTCATATGCAGTTAGGATAGAAATGTGGGATATTTTAGTAAACTTCACGAATATCACTTCCTTAATGAAAGGACGATCGTTCTTTCTTGATACAAACTGGATATTCGACCAAAAACAACACGTGATCAAATGTTTACAGGAATGTCGTATCGTTGCGCAGAATTACCCGACGCGCAGAATTGGTCGACATGGTGGTATACACAATTGATGATAGTCCTCAAAACATATATAGCTGAAGATAGAAATAGGTACCTACACCTTGAAATAACTTTATTGTCATAAAGAACGACATATGTATGTATTGGTTTCAATGGTACATCAGAACAATAATAGCTACACAGTGCAGAGTATCTCTAAAATTCTACATGTTTAAAAATTTAATGAGAGAATTTGGTGGCTTTACTCCAAGCATTCCACAAATCCAGACTTTCTAGCTAATTGCCCTTACATTTGTGTAATCAAACGAAAAGACACACATAAACAGATGGATAGATTCATTCCTATCTGTCTCTGTATACTTAAAGCAGAGCTAAGAAAAATGAAAACGTCAATAATCGAGCCAACATAAGTATTACAGTATCACCGTATAGGGACAAATCTATGGTTAGTTCATCTTACAACACTGGAACTCGATGCGGGCGTTTCTAAGCCACAGCATCATTTTTTTAAAATTACGTTTTGCTTTTCGATTTTCTTTTTGACCGCGCCGGTGGCCTAGAACACCTGCCTAGGATGCGGGAGGTCACAGGTTCTAACCCCAGCCGAGTCATACCAAAGGCTTTAAAAATGGTACTAACAACTGCCTCGCTGGGCGCTCAGGTTAGTGTCAGGAATGGTCGGCCTGGTGTCATGTTAATGAAGTTGGTTGGGACATCATGCTATATGTCTGCGGCTTGATGCTCCAGTACTAGACATCACTGAACTACCACAATGCAGACATCGTAGCGATATGACTGACAATTTTTTAAAATTAAAGTTACGTTAAAAATCCAAATCAAACATCACACACTCTCGATTTCAAACAGATCATAAGAATTATTCCTTGGAATACTTCATCGATATTAAGTAATCGGAGATTTTGGCTTAAAATTGTGGATGAGGGAAAACAATTCGGTTCAAGCACGAGCTTTCATTTTGCTATGAAGAGCCCACGGAACATTTTAGAAAACAAAATCCCCAAAACATATACAGTTGATAGCTTTTATGATGGAATGACAATAATTTGTGGTAAAATTTTGTTGTTCTTCTTGTTTTTATTGAACCCTTAATTAAGCACTTAATTAAAAAAGCAAGTAATTTGTTTTACTCACCTGTCGCCATAAAAAACAATGCCATCGCAATCTGCAAAACCTTCATTTTTCTATGATCAATGTCTTCCTCTGAAGTAATGCTAGCAAGAGGTCTTATTGTATGCACACTGCTATTGATAATCTGGTGCAGAAGGATATATCTTTTGTGTGGGACACGTCCACAACAATTGCATGCTCCCGATTACACTATCTCGGCAGACTTTCACAGATAGCGTGTCAATGAATCGCTTAACCTGGGGGAGTGTAATGATATGACCTGTGTACAGGGTTGGTCATTGGTTTACATATTGATAAAAAGATCCCTTATCTATTGTGTCTAACTGAACCTGAAATTAACCTATTGAATAGGTCAGTCGGAGATATTGCCTCCGTCATTCTATCACAACTTAATTTTCAGGTGCATAAGTAAATAAGTAAATAAGTAAAATCAAATCTTTAAAGAAGCATCAATGGTAGCTCTCAAAGTATACATACATTTTATTACTAATTCACTGCTCTTCTCGAAATACTTTGTACTTATGTCTGTTTCCGTAGAATTATTAAAGACGTATATGAAAAAGAATTCAAGCGATTTGTTACATACGTTACCTAGATATTGTACGAATTTCAAAATATTTCACACTTGTGGAGAGATAAAGCAATAAATAGATTTCTAAGAGAGTGGCTGTCTCATGAACACTTTCAAGCAGAAATTATAAGAAATATTTAACTAAAAATATTTTAAAAATGCGACATTTAGCTGTACAAAAGATGCAACATTTCAGAGCAAAGGAAAAAAAGTTTAAATGCACACACACACGCACACACACACACACACACACACACACACATATATATATATATATATATATATATATATATATATATATATATATATATATATATATATATCCTCCAAAATTTACAGGTATACAATATTAATATACAGTGCAGGTGAGAAATTCCCAATAAAGAAAATTTCACACATTTCACACATGTCGCATATGTTCTCGATAATACAGTGAAATAATCTAAGTAGGCCTGAATGGCGCAATATCTATCTTAGTACATAAGCACAAGGGAGGAGTCAATTACATGTTTCGGACAATCCTTCACGATGTAATAAACAATATTAAGGATAATATTAGAGAGAGAGAGAGAGAGAGAGAGAGAGAGAGAGAGAGAGAGAGAGAGAGAGAGAGAGAGAGAGAGAGAGAGAGAGAGAGAGAGAGAGAGATTCATTTGGTTTTAAATTGAAAATCGTAACATTTACCTATAGAATATGTAAAGATAATAGATCCGTAAATGAAGAATGTATTACGTTTCCCTTCAAAACACGCACACCTCAGTTGTATATATTGCTCAAAACTTATTAAAATCCTGACCATACTCTACTTTAAAATTGTACAGGACGGTCAATTATATCAGGTTGTAATTGAAATTGAACCTATCTATATTATAGACAGTGTTTTGCACCCTTTAATAAAACCATTTTCTTTATGCATTACAGATACAACTGATTTAAGTCTATTCAACAACTATCACATTAGTCGCTATTTGTAGCTGTAGATTAACATCAATATATACGCATATACCTGATGTATATGGTACGGAGGGTTGTATATATTTTATTGACAACAGTCCTAACATTAGCAGATTATCGATGAAAATATATGTAATAATAATAATAATAATAATAATAATAATAATAATAATAATAATAATAATAATAATAATAATAATAATAATAATAATAATAATAAGTTATCTTGGAAAATAATCATTTCCAATTTGATAACACACATTGTATCCAAACAATGGATACTAGAATGGGTAGTCATGTGACTGCTTCATGCGCTCCTATTTTCACGGGTAAATTAGAAGAAAAAAAAGATTTTCTTCAAAATTACAATGGTTTTTTCCTGTTAGGCTAAGATTTTCAGATTACATCTTTATGATATGGAACCTTGCAGAAGAAGAACTAAACACATTTTATCGATCTCCGAAATAATTTTCACTCGACAATTAAATTTGCGAATTCTGCGTTTTTAACTCGGTGTCGTCTTTAGATGTAATATTTTGATAATACTATCTGTACAAATCTTCATGTCAAAGAATCTAACATCCACCATCATGCAGAGTATTCCTCTTGTCCTCACAGGTCATGTACGAAAAGGTGTACCTTGTAGTCAGGCAACGTATAATTTACGACTATTGTCAAAAATAAAAATTCCTGGAATGAACGAGAAATATTTCCAATGCAGGAGTCTTATGCATGTAATTCATTCTGCTTTGAAATAAATTTTGTATTATTCCTCAGAATGATACTTTAAACACTGCAGAATATACGAAAGAGAAAAATTATAGTTCCTTTTATAATTTTTAATTCGTAATCGTCCATTACCAAATACAATCTTTACAATTAATACATATTCGAGTAACCTGAACTTATAATATACAGAGTAAAAACACTTTACAAAAGTAAGCCGATTCTTACTTAAAAGATCCAGGAATTTGCACGATTTTTGTTCTCAGAACTAATCCAACATAAGATATAAAAAGATGTTTTTATCATCTAAATGTAACAGCCGTCATTGCTCTCAATGTACAAATACCTATTTTAGTAGCTCCAATACAAGGAAGTTTGTTCCCATCGTTTCCTCATATCAACTGATGTAATGTTTTGAAAAACCTATACAAATATAACAATGAAAATGTTCGCCAAACACTTCAGCAATAACTAAGAATCTTACACGAAATACATAACAACCAAGAATTGAAATGGGATAATCATCACCATCAGGAATAGCCCATCAACCACAACGCACAGAACAAAATAATAAACCCGTTCAAAATAATTCCATGAGTAATCAGGCAAAAAACGTAAAAGTCCCAGGCACACAAAAGTCAAAATATATATATATATATATATATATATATATATATATATATATATATATATATATATATATATATATATATATATATATATATATATATATATATATATATATTTACACTTATATACTTATACTTACATAATGATACTTATTTTTCCTTACTCCGCAATTTATGTTCTTTCTTTATTTCTATGATGAGAAAATGTTTCCCATTTTCATTTTATTTCTACCATCTAGATTTTCTGATGTAGAGTATTCCTCCTACTAATATAAAATCTAAAATTATTCTGTCAAAAGCCAGCAATTGCGCATTCGTGATCCCAATAGTGTCCACTGCATAGAGTTAATTGCTACATAAAATGTTTTTGTATTTTAATACTTATGTAAGAACCATGTATATATCAATATTGAACTTTATGCTGTCACTTTAATCCTGGAATTTTTATAGTCCATTCTTTTCTTAGTATATCTCCAGTGCGTTTTTAAAGCATTATATACAGTACTGAGACAGCCTTCCTTAGTTAAATTTTCCAATGAATAGCATTTTTTATGATCCCATGTTCTTGCCAAAATCAGCATATTCTTTGTACGAACATCTGAATGAGGAATCTTTCCTTGTAACGTTTGTACATTCTTCTTTATCTCTTTTTACAAGTATGGCATATATATGCCATTATTATTATTATTATTATTATTATTATTATTATTATTATTATTATTATTATTATTATTATTATTATTATTATTATTATTATTATTATTATTATTATTATTATTATCCGTATCATATTGTTTCTTTGGCTATCACATAAAGTAACATTGACAGTCAGCATCCTTGCCTCGTTGATCTGTTTATGGGGAAGTGTTTTGTTACGTTACCATTAATTTGCAATTTTAATATATTTTATACAATGTTGTTATCCATTTAGAGACTTTACTGTCAAAATAAAAGCATTTAAAGACGTTATTTATAAAGGTAATCTCTATTCTATCAAACTTATTTTAATAGTCGAATAAGATCATTGTATCTTTTTTTTATTTATCAAGGTGTTATTTTGAATTGTTCCCATTTTTTTCCCATAACTTTGATGTTTTTAATTTCCCTCTGAATTTTTTAATTCTATTAGTCCAAATATTACAAAATATTTACAATCAACGTTTAATAGTTATAATTTACTGCATTTGTATGGAAAAATATGAACGAGTTTTTCGGATAGCTATACTGCACGACCTTGGGAGTGCAGTATAGCCATCCGAAAAGAACGAGTTCATATTTTCCCATTCAAATGTAGTAACCTTTTTATTATATGCTCATTTTTGTTTCATTACCAAAGACTTAATAATAAAATTCACAACAAAATATTTTTAATAATAAAATTGATTATTTTATTATTAAATAAATAAGTTGACAATCGTAAATTCTCCTTCAATACACAATAATAGTATTTATGCGCATATAGCTCCGCCCATCGACCTTTTGACTTCATAGCGTACCGCGCGCTCGCTCATTTAAAAAAGATATCCCATTTTGGTCTATCTGAAATTGAAATTTAAAGTCATATTATGAATGACTGCGCCATTGAACAAAGTTTCCAGCTGGTCAGAAATTGAAAGATTTTGTTTCTCTGTCAATACAGCCAAATTCTAATTATCTCTGTCTGTGTTTTCCGCACGATGTACGTGTGACTTTAGGGACTGGCGATGACAACAATCTGCATAACTGTCTCGGTTCTGCCATGGATAGTTTGGAATCGTAAACTGGAAAAATATGAAAGTTTTTAAACAAATTCTTAAGAAGATGCTTGTTTCAATATTGTTTATTTTTTGTGAACAACAGATTCATTTGTTGCGGAGTTCCGTACAGTCTACTATGGAATGTGATTTCGATTTCAACAATGTAGTCTGGATTCTATAGGCCTATATATTATAGTACACAGATGTGTAACAGTATTTGGAAATACGTAATTCTTATTAGCAGAAAGAGTCCACAAAGTACAAAGTACATTTTGAGGAGATTAAAGAGGCAAAAAGGCAAGTAGATTTATTCTCATTATTATTACCAGTTATAGATGACATATTTTTATGCCCAGTCACTTGCATTATCTTTGTTGGAGGGACCCCAGCTTTTGACAGGTTTGTCACAGTAGTCTTCCTTACAGAATGATTGGTAATTCTCCCCTGGATTTGTGCACTTTCGGCTACTCGTTTCATCAGTGTTCCAAGCTGATTAACCCCCATTGGTCTCGGATAATACCTGCAATTGTTAATATTTGCATCGCGAATATGTTATATTTAATTCAATAATCCAATGTACCTGCCATAAAAAAAACAGTTTTCTTATATTTGGCAATGTTGATTAATGCATTTCATTGTGAAAACGGTTTGGTATGTGCAGATTATACAATTCATTACAGATTTTCAACATATTTTTGTTTTATGTTATGTAATTTTATTTTCATTCATTCTTTGCATTGTCTAAAAAATTGTTCCTCCTTTTTTCTTTGTTTGTATTTCATACAGCCATCGCTGAACATTTCTGATATCACGTTCAGTCGCCAGCTTCGTTGAAAATTTCTTCTGTGATTCTATGAATTCATCCACATTCTCAACTTTGGCATCTCTACTTTCAAATGGTTCAAACAGTTGGTTTACTTCATCCACCGACAAACAATAAATCTAAAGTACTGGCGTCTGCGTCCATTGTTTGTTTACTATAGAAAGTAGTTCTTTATTCACGTGCATAAGTCACGTGGGGGTGCAATATGAAGGTGTTCAATATCGCCGGATATTGAACGATTCTGACAATGTAAAGTTAACGGAGAAAAAAGATGAGCATATAATAATAACATTTATCGCAGGATTTTCATATTTGCATTTTCATTTCTCTAATTGCACAGCAGTGTTTTTAACCCTTCCTACACTGAGTGAGATTCCGCCTCTAAAGTCACGATAAGTAATTCTAAAATAGTTTAATTTATTTTTTATATATTAAGTTCTTCTGTTAATCTATTCGATCCTCCTAATATTCCTCCTTTAATCTCATTTGCAACAGTTTTGTAATTTGCATAGGCGTAGATTTTTAAAGAAAAAAAGTCTCCCCATGTTTTCCCCTCTGGTTATCCTTGCTTTGAAAAATGGCACTGTATATCTTAGGTAAATGAACGTTTAATTTTAATTAATTTGTTGCATGGTTATGTACATTTTAGGTTATTGGGTACAAAGTTCGGCCTTTAGATGTGCATCTTTCGGTAAATTGCTAACTTCGCTTGGTTATTTACATTTCCGGGATTTCAAAGGTAAACAGTAAAAAAGAGCGATAAGTGTTTCTTAAAATAATTTTTATATATTTTGTAATTCATTTATCGAACATTCAGAAGCTGGTGCTGCATTTTCTAGTCTGACAATTTTCTTTTTAACCTAGTTATTAATTACTAATGATAGTATGTTTTAGTCTCATTTAGGCCGATTTTTCGAATGCATGGGGGCAGCCATTTTGGTTACCTAAGTGTTTTAATCACGTACATTCTCCACAAGTACAATATCCAAAGATGTTACAGCCACAGTTCATGAACATAACATAGAGGTATGCCAAACTTCTCTCCTTTGATCGTTTTGCAAATGCAATCAACCTCAAATTTCGCTCGTCACTCTTTTTAAGGTACTTAAGATATGTAGATTATTATGTTGAAATCACCTTTCATTACAAATTCTACATACGTAATGCTGTATATAATTGTTGATATTGTTTTAAATTCTAATTTAATTTTGGCTAAGCCTGATGGAATATATATATATATATATATATATATATATATATATATATATATATATATATATATATATATATATATATATATATACCTATTGTTTATTTTAATATGTATTTCTCATATATATATTTTTATTCACATATACAATGCAATTTAATTATTATTCAAGATATGACTTCTTATTTGCACTTAAGTTATAAAACCCAAGCGATATTTGTTGTGATTTTGTTTAATTTCTTCAATCGTTGTATCTGCTGCATTAAAATATAAGGCATACATTTCAAGCTTATCTTCTATCTTTTATTCATGCTTTTTTTTTCTTCGGATCGAAGTGTCTGCACATACTACTTTATCCAAGTATGCTTTGTTATACACTATTTTGTAAGAAATATGCATTTAAAGTAGTTTTTCTGATAGTAGTTCGTTCTGTGTCTTTTTAATATTTATGGTTTTTTTATTGTTTATGGTGGTTCTCTCTCACGATTTTGTCCCTTTTCATAATTTTTTAATGTGCTGGTGGCGCGCATTTGTCAATATATAACAAATATAAATTCATTTTTTAAAATCTAATTTCTTTCAATTATTCTATCACTGCCTCTTCCACCTCATTTCTCGAGGGCTTTTGGGTAATGATTTCAGGATGATTTTGCATCTTATTTTCCGAGTCCAGAAAAATAGGATTTTCTACCCTCTACCATGGTTTCGGTGTTATTTTTTTCTGGCGATTCGTTTTTGGATTATTTTATGCCTATTTTCTTCATTTTTCAATGATGGCCTCTTTCTCTCTTTTGGATCTGTCCTCTAAGCGCAGGAAGTCCTATCATAGGGAAATTGCCATGGCGATCTCTTTTCACCTAATTGGTCTTTAATTTTGTAGCATCTATCTTCTTTTTCATCATCTATATCTGTGAGGTATCCAATACAATCCATACCATCTTAGAGTCCAAATGAATAATAAAATGAAAATGTGTATTTTAATTTTGCGTTTGTTGAGATATACAATAACGCAGTCTCTTGGGAGATGGTCCACTTTTCTGCATATCCACATGATATGTGGCCTAATACCCAAGTGCCACTGCCAGAACAACACGAAATGGGGAAAAAAACTATTATATGACTTGCTTGCTTTTTTTCAGCTTGAAGTATTCGGATTCTTGTGCCTATATTGGCGAATCGTTTTAGGCTGCCATTTTGAAAAATGGAAATATTGATCAAAATTAATCAGCAGGAAAAGTTGGTATTTTAGAAGTTATCACTGCATGCCTTTACATTTTGATGTTAGATCATATAAACACTATTGAAACAATCATTGTCCTCGTCAGTCCATCACTTTGTAAGAGCTTTGTGCTTCCTTTCTGACCGTCACAGTATCTTAATCGATTCTAGAGCTGCACACCCCCCCCACAAAACAATGCTGCGTTACTGAAACAAAGAATAGGACTGGAAATATTATTCAAATGAAGGCATGAAAAGTGAATCACACAAAAAGTTTAAACAATAAATCAACTGAACAAAATTGAACGAAAAGAAAAATAGATCTTTTAGTGCTTTTCTCTGTATCACTGCATGCAATCACACTATTTGATGAAATATCAGAATGGTTCCTACTCAAATGCCAGGTGATCTGATGAGTCCATCATTCTATATAAACATTCCTGCCTCCAATTTGCTTTAAGGGCCATTGCTACAGACGTGTCTGTATGTGACAATGTTTCTATGTGATTTCTTTTCGAAGAGCGCTTTGCTTTGCACGTGTTTTTGCGAGGGTACAAATTTGCCACAGCTTATGATCTGACTGATTTCAGCAAATGAACACATGACACTCATTTTTAAAGCATATAAATACCGCCTACTTCCTAGACCACTCTTTAAGTTTTTGATGGTGTACACATATCACAACACAAATGGTCAAGGGATATCAGTCTTAATGTGTTGGGTATGTTTGTACATAATACATCTGCGCTCAAACATGAAATATTTATTTGCTTACCCCTTTTTTGCAATACACTCTGAAGGGATTTTCAAAATATCTTAAATAGGCCACATATCATTTCATAATTGACGAATTCATTAACGGTTTGTTAAACATTATTCAAGCAACAAACGAGCTGTGTATCAAGTGATACGAAGGTGGAACAGAATCATGCAGCCAATGTTAGGTGTCCACCATAGCAGTTGATAAAGATTAAAGAGATATCCGTTGAAAATTAAGGTAGCAGCACTGCTGTGCACTGCATTACAATTCATCATAATAGGAAGCTATATGTATTTCAAACGATATTATAAACACAACATTTCAAATAAAACAGTCTGCAGACATATTGGAAGGTAACACAATGATCAAACTAGAATGTCTTACAAAGCATGTCCTTGACATCTTTGATCACTCTGCCTTCATAGGGGTTCCCAGAAGATAGTATAGAATGGTGACGTTCAACAAAGGACCAAAGGAACATAAAACTCTGAGTTCTATAGAACCTGCACATGCTAATTGCGTCAAAAGTCAACAATACAGCATATAGTCCTGAGTACTGCACTAAATTTCCATCTAACGAAATTAACGCAACAGTAACAAAATAATGACAAAAAAAGAATTTGTTTATGCAAGATAGCAGAAGGCTGACGTAATTAGGGAACCGAGAGATTGAATCAAATGGTGTCTACGTTTAGGTCATTCTGGTGTAAAAGTTCAAAAATAGAACATCTATTGCAGTGTCCTCTGTCTAAGACACAGTTGAAAAGATGACTGCAAAATTATTCTGGGCGAATATTACCAGGACTTAGTTGCAGGAAATAACTGTTGTAGTTGGCTATGACAACATTTCCAATGACATAAAGCAGCATATTCTATTACATCAATGATATAAATGAAACAAAGGCTGTTTAAATTTAAAATGGTTTTAAAAGTCTTGAAACTGTTTTTCGTTGTGGGTTGGTGCACTTTAGCAGCTGACACATTATGTGCTATACCAATCCAAGGCAATGGGAACTAAGTGACATATCCAAGGGCACAAACAGGCAACAGACCCATTCTGTCCCTGGTCTACGAGTGCAACTTTGGCTCCATTCGAAATATATACATACAAAGAACTATCACTGTTGATACGGAGGAAAAGACAAGTATTACGCTTGAGTATTTGAAATACAATTTACAAGTCTCTATTAACATAGGGAATAAAACCTAAATACCACAAACAAGCGCACATATGTAAATACATACATACACAAATACATACATACATACATACATACATACATACATACATACATACATACATACATACATACATACATACATACATACATACACACACACACACACATCACACACACACACACATACATACATACATACATACATACATACATACATACATACATACATACATACATACATACATACATACATACATACATACATACATACATACATACATACATACATACATACATACATACATACATACATACATACTGTTAGAATTCTGTGTTCTTAAAAAGCAACATAAAAGGGTGAAGACGGCAAGCTTGTAAAATTTAGCAAATAATTTATTTCCCTAGAATACATAGGGCAAAATAAGAAAACAAAAATTGCAGTATTGCGAATTACATCCAAAACTATTCCAGGAATGATAGACACAAGTCCTAGTAATAAAAAGTCCTGAATAAACCTCCGTTCATGTCCCAAAGAGATCCAAAATTAAAGTCAGTTACGTATCTGTTATAGCCTACGAGTACTGATGTGTCAACAGTCTCTTGTTGAATCACAGAAATATGATTCCAAGTTTAAATTTAGTAAAAAGTTTAATGAATGTCTACATCCAAGAATTTTGTCAGAGCAGTTTTTTTTATCTCCATAGAAAATAATCACTTGATTCTAATAATTTAAACAAAATCAAATTCAGCCCAAACTGGTCTCAACATAATACAACTTAAAATGATAGATGTTAAAGCACGACTGGTACAATCATCACAGTTACCAGATAAATTAGTTCTCTGATTTCAGGTCAGGATTATCATTTTCTAAAAACAACCACTACCCAATGGAAAATAAGCTTCTAGAATGATCTAATGAGCCTTCTTACTTATAACCCAATAGCTTTTAAAAGTTCTCATGGGAATCTCCAAAACCCTGACCCAAATCAACATATTTCTCCTTGTTTACCTGAATAATATTTTTGTTAATAAGCTTATATACACTGAGAAAAACAAAGCTATTATTAGTTGTGTACAAAACTGAAATAAAATGATTAAAATAGTCAATCAGTTCAATCAAAAATGAACTCCGTTTTCGGCAAGGTTACCATATTACATAACAATAACATGTAACGAAATTAAAATTTAAAAGTAACAGCCAAACAATTAAATTAAAAATATATAGCACTTCTCCTCATAAAGAATAAGAAAGATTTATACAATAAAGCTTTCTTTTTACTATAAGTCAAGTGGTAGGAACATAAAATGAAATCTGATGAATGACACAAAGAATACATGAAACTATATTTTTATACACATGAAGTTCATATGCTGTTAAAGTGTCTTTTCCATTTATGTGCCTGATGTCAGTATTATATTCCTGCAATAACAAACTCCACCTTAATAATCTCTGATTTTGCTTTTCTTCTTGCCGAGGAAAGTAAGGAGGATGTAATCGTTAAACACAATAATCAGAGGAGCAAGCTAATGTAAATTTCCAAGTGTTGTAAATGTAAAACCAAACATTCCTTCTCGATTGTGGAAAAATTTCTCTGGTGCTTCTTTAATGTCTTAAACAAATAGCACACTGGATGATTAACACCATTTTTATCTACTTTCGCTGACATCAACAGACAGCTTAAATGACTGGCTGAAGTTTGCAGCTGTGAGAATAGTAGCATGTCTTTAACTCGGCAAAAGCCTCATGACATTTTCAGTCTTATGAAACTTAGATTTCTTGCTCAAAAAAGTTGTCAGGGTTTCAGCAATTATGGAAAAATTGGAACAAAATTTCCGATAGAATCAAGCAATACCAAAACATTGCATGAGTTGCTTTTTACTGATAAGCACAGGGAATTCAGAGATAGACTTTAACTTAGCATATATAGGTCTAACTTGTACATGTCCCACGATATATCCTAGAAATGTTACACAAGCACGGCAGAACTCACTTTTGGATAAATTAATTGTCTTACTTTCATTACTGAATCTACCAAAAGATTTCCGAATTGTCTCTCAATGATCTTTCCAGGTGTCGTTGTAGATGATGCCATTATCAATGTTAGCATTACAATTACATTGACCAGACGTAATCATATACATTAAACGTTGAAAATTACTTGGCGAACCTTTCATTCCAAACGGCATCACTTTGTATTCATAAAATCCATCCATGCCAAAATTTCCTATCCCCTTTCCGTCAGTGAAATTTGCCAAAATCCTTTCAGAAGCTCAAAATTGTTAACATACTTTGAATTTCCAATTTTATCAATGCAGTCATCGAGTCTTGATAATGGAAATGAATCTGTTTTAGACACGCTGTTCATATTTCTATAATCAGTGTACATGAGGGGAAAGAATTATCTGGTTTCGGAACAAGTAAACATGGTGAACTCCATTAACATTTACTGAGCTCTATGAAATTATTCTCCAACAAATGCTGAATTTCCTTTTTCAAGCATTCCTGTTTGAGAGGGCTCACCCTGTATGGGTGTTGTTTCGCAGTTGTGTAATTTACAATTTCAATGTTATGGTAGATTTTGTTTGTTCGTAAAGGAAAATCTGCAAAGTAATAATTGTTTTAGTTCTTTCTTTTCGCATTGTTGCAATGAAACCAATAAGTTTAGCAAAGTTAACAAATAATTTATTTCCCTAGAATACAACGGAAAAAATGAACTTGCGATATTGTGAATCAAATCCAAAACTAATCCAGGAAATAAAGTCACAAGTCCTAGTAATAAATAGTCCTGAAGAAAACTCAGTTCAATTCCCAAAGGGATCCAAACTTGAATTCAATGACGTGTCTGTTATAGCATACGATGTACTGATATGTCAACAATCACTTGTTGAATCACAGAAATATTATTCCAAGTTTGAATTCAGTATAAATTTCAATGAATGTCTTTATCAAATAATGTTTCTCAGAGCACGTTTGCATTTCCAGAGACAATAATCACTTGAATTCAATAATTGGAAGATTATAAATTCAGCCCAAACTGGTTGCAAAATTATACAACTTAAAGTGATAGATGTAAAATCCTCACATTCATAAAATAAAATGGTTCTCTCTTTGAATTAAGGTCACGATTAGCATTTTCTAAAATCTACCATTACCTAATGGAAGATAAGCTTATAGAATGATCTAATGAGCCTTGCTTATTTACAACACACTAGCCTATAAAATTCACGTAGGCATCTCCAAAACCCTGACCTATATCAACATATTTACTTCTTCTTGTTTACCTGAATAATAATTGTGTGATAAGCTTAAACACGCAGAGAATAATGAAACTATCATTAGTTGTTTACATAAATGAAAACATTTTGTTTTAAAATCAATCAGGTCAAGCAAAACATGGACTCAGTTTTGGACAAAGTCAAGACCAGCAAACAATAGTACATTAATATAACATGTAATGAACAAAATTAAAACTAACAGAATCAATTCAATTAAATATACATATCAATACATAAACAGATAAATACATACATTGATCCTACCTACCTACCTGCCTGCCTGCCTGCATGCCTACCTACCTACAAAAATATACATACATACATACATACATACATACATACATACATACATACATACATACATACATACATACATACATACATACATACATACATACATACATACATACATACATACATACATACATACATACATACATACATACATACGGTCGCCACTCACTGATATATTAATAGCAATGCAAACTGTTGCTTTTTAATCCTCTTTTTAAACTAGATTCGCAGAACAAAATCAGAAACAATTTTGTATTGTTTCAGTGCATTTTCAAAGTTTAACATTTTGATATATAAAGAATACAACATCAAGAAATACTTCCTTTAATTTTAATTACATGTTAGTATAAACAAACACGGCTTTTTTATGTGCTTTATCAACCACAATTTTAGTTGCATTGGTGAGGATAGCCTCCATCAAAGCAAAGATGAACTCTTTCTGTAGGGGGCATAGTTGTTCTTGTGGTGGTTGTCGTTGCTGGTTTGGTTGTAGGTACTTGAATAAAATAAATAAATAAAACGCTACAACTATAATGTAAAAATGCGTGAAATATTATCGTTAAATCAAAATTGAGAATCATCTTGATACCTGTTCCAGCAGAGTTTACAAAAAAAAATAGACGATGTACAATAAGATAAAACAAAACTGACATAAAGGTGAAATCTGTAGAATAATTCTTAAACACACATTTGAATGATACGTATCTGAGACGATATAAAACGAACAATATCCATGACTAGGTTTGAAAAATTCAAACATGTAAATGAATACTGTGTGAAATTTTATACGACGTCAAAGGTCAAGTTTTATATTATTGAAAACTTTGAGATGCTATTTATATTTCTAAATCGAGATATCATTTCTAAGTCCTATGTTTTACTCAACATTAGTTTAATCTTGGAAGATTCAGCATGTTTATTATCTCTCCCTCAACAAACTTGACGGGGCGTGAAATGTGAATGAAAAGACCTTATGTCGTCAGGTCCCAAGAAAATAGTTTTTGCCAACCTGAGGAAAAACACAATAAAATATATTCTATTTGTTTTTTTTTATTTGGTTGGGTACAATTAAAAGCATGCATAAATTAATTCTGGTAAAGCAAACGAAAATTGTTTAAATGATATAGGAAGTGTAGGTATGATGAATATAATATTATCTTGAGATGGCAAGTTTCGACTAGAAACTTTCCTAAAATGTAATGACCAAGCGCTAATATCTTGACCCCATGCAATGTAAGAGAAATTGCGTTGAAAAGACTTTTAGAAGGCAAATCGTAAATATCCAATTTTCTGCAAATTATCAATAATATACATACTCGGTTGTCCAATATTAAATGGGCCATGCCCTTTGGTCGCTGCTCAATCAATTCTTTGTAATAAATTGTGAACCAATTCAACTGTTTTCTCTGTTTTATCACATACAGTAAAATTGTGTTTACCATCTTGATATTTTGCATTTTATGCAAGAACCTTTACTTCTTTGATAATCCTATGGAATATGTCTATTTCCTGTCCTTTCTTTCTTTTATATTGTAGAGGCAGTTTCCTTACACCAAAATGCTCATTACCTCCCCAATCTATAACTTCTTTTTTAGCCTTTTGTTTTACCTTCGTAAGTGTGATTTGTCCCCTTTTCAGCTCTTGGAAGCTTTAAACTAAAAGAGCAAAATTCCCTTTATTGAAAGACGATTACGTATGCTATCGACTAAAAAATTACATATAATATAGTAATGTCACGGCTATAGCTGTTGATAGGTTGAGCATTTGTTTGTCTTGTTTTGTTGTAACGGTAATTCGGCCATGTCTGAAATTTATTTATCATGTAACCATTACAACCAGCAGACAAAAATCCTCAAACAGACGCCGTCCTTAACAAAATCAGTTTCCGTTTTAGATATTATTTTACTCTTTATCCCTTCTTCCTCCTTCATTTTTTTATTTGTTAACACCTTTTATAATAAAAAAAACATAATCATATTGTTTCAAATTATTTGTTTATATTGTAACATATAAAAATTTTCATTCTAGATGAAGCTATAATTTGTTCGATAAAGAAATTGTGGTTTTGTAAGTTTTGTTCGTTATCGGCGTTTGCAAACCTTGATTCTATTATGTTTTGTCGCTAGAAGTATGTACTGTTGTTTGTTTCTCTTTTTGTATAAGTGCAAAGTTTGATATTTTAATAGAGATGAATTAATCTTTTCCGTTGGGAAGTGTTCTTCTGACGTGTTGATACCATATGTTTATTGATGGCTTATGTAATCAGGAAACTCTTGTAGCATTCGTACATATTTAAGTTCCCTAAAACGCAAGCCACTTATGTCTGATTGGCATTAAACTTTATTGTAGAAATTCACTGTACCTGCACATGAAATCTTTGATCTTTCAAACGTGTGATCCATAAAGGAAGGATCTACGATTTTTAAAGCCGAACATCTGACTAACATTTAGTGAATTTTCGTGACTACCTGTTAGTGACTTTTTTAAAGCGTGTATCACTATGTCTTAGTGATTTTAACTTAACGCCTATCCAACTGACATTATAGATTGTATATGCTGCATAAATATTTAGCAATGACAACACTGTGGTTATTCTAATAATTCACGAAGGGAGATATGGCATGGACTACCTAAGGCATATATAGACTTAACAAAAGCTACATACATTTCAATTTGACAAACAGAGGAAAGACAAAATAAAACATAAAACTGGAACTGAGAAGCAGTGTAGAACAGAGCCTGGTCAAAATGCCGATAAGGAAGAACAACTGTAGGAAAGCAATTCGTTTATCAAACGAATTACAAACTTCAAAGAAAAAGAAAACATTAGAAACAGTATTTAACAAGAAACATGACATGAAAGTAATTTGAAATAATTTAATATTTTTATAAGGCATTTAGTCAAAAGACAAGGAAGGCACATTGGAAGAAGTAAAGAAAATAAAGAATGGACAGGAGGAGACAGATATTCTAAGACTGAAAAATGTTTTCCTAGGATAAGTGTCAGTTTGAAAATGTTGTTTCCTGGTATCATTACATAATATATAAAACAGAGATATTACTGAAAAAATATCCGCTCAACACGTTGTGTAATGGATAGCGTCAGCCCTTACGCAGCTTAATAAAGCACAAAGTTGTTACAAGCATGACATGAAACTAATTGTTCATGGTATCAGCAACAATTATAGCCCGATATATTGCGACTATTGTTGTTGTGTTTTAGCAGTATATTGTTCATGTTGCCCATTCCGCCAATAAATGCGATATTTTTATATCTTTGCAAATTATTTGAGCGTGTGTGATTTGCTTCAGATTGATGAATGTCACACACGCCTTTTATGCTGGCGTCAGAGATGGGATCATAAATATAAATACCAGGCTATTACAATATATTTGTACTACTAACAATTTGGCCGTATTAATTATTTATTCAGTTTTAAAGCTTTTCACTTAGTTTAGAAACTTCATATCCTATAACATATGTAAAAAGTTCGTTTAGATATGATATGCTACAATTATATTTGGTAACCAGCCAGGGGTAATATACCTTAAGCCTCGCTTTCGACGGCTAACTTGACTATCGGCGATCAATTTAATGAGAAGAGACATGGAAAACATCAAATGCATGCATGCAGAGAGTTTTAAAAATATTCCAAATATATCAACTGCTGTTCTATTTTACAAATATATTGCTTATTTTCGGCAGTAGATTCAATGGTATAAAATTAATTTGGATATATTTATGGATGTATATTACAGGGGTCATTTTCAAGGACCGTTAAACGTAAGGTCACTTTAGGTCATAATTTATGCAGTGTTGAAAGCTATTTACGTTTTTGAATAACGAAGTGAGACATTTTTATTTATAATCGAATAGGTGGTGAAAACATATAACGCTTTAGCGGTAATCTCGTCATTTAATTGAAACAACTTTCTCTATCCATCTCCAAGAACCCAACGAGGACATTCCAAGAAGGAAGTCGGCAAATAGAGAGTTCATACTAGAAGGGGTCACAGGAAGAACCAAGAAAAACGCTAGATGTGGAATATACCAAGCCTAAAGAATAACGCCGCCTGGTAAGGGAAGTCGGCGTGGACATTGTACTCTTTCCACCACTCGTTACTATGATGAACGAATCCGTAAATTGAACACTGCTATTAAATTTTATTAATGTAAATCTGTTGGATTTAAATTGCAATTCTTAGTTTATGTATTAATTAATTAAAACTTTTTTTTTTTGTTTGTTTATGGGGAATAGTATTTGTTCATTTCTTCTCAATTGTCTCGCTTAGTTCTCTGTCATTGTAATATCTATCTACTCACACTGGGCAATAACATCAACGGAGGTTATTCCCTAGATAGCGATAGCCAAATCAATTGACAGCGAACAACACACCAACCCCGTTATACTATAAATGTGTTATGCTTAGCTGTTTGTACTGTACAGCTCAACATTTTTGGTCTGGAATATCTTGCTTGCAACGCGCCTTCTTTCTCCGGTGCGTGTTCGCTCGCGCGCGCGTGCGTGTGCGTGTGTGCGTGCATGTAAAGTGCAAAGCAAATGAGTAGTGAGTAATTAAAAGTGAAATAACTGTTAATAGTTACAAATGCGGAAAAGAGATCTCATACTTCGCATGCCTCATCTCACTTTATGTTTAGTCTGTACATGTTGTAAATATGCCTCTAATAATATTAACCAACCAAGAAGGAGAATTCGTACCTCGGGATTTAAAATAAAATTATGCTTGATTCCAGCCCGTGTTAAGCCAGTAGTGTATGTTCCTTACGAGAAGATATCTATGACAATGTGTTGTCTCTTTATCTTACTGAATTTGCTATAAGGAAATATATAGTATAAACGATCTTTGCGGCACACATATTTGAGTTTCTTCTTCTGTGTCAAACTAGATTTATTCACTAGTGTCCTTCTCCAGTGTATCGTGCACTAATCCATTAGCTAGCTCTCTCTCTCTTTCTCACACACACACACACACACACACACACACACACACACATACAGAGGAAAGATCATTGCTACAGACGTCAGATGTAGTCGGTGCACAATAAACCTTGCCTTATCTTAAAATGGCATGTTGGTATCCCAAACTCTCAAGATAGTCGGAGAGAGAGAGAGAGAGAGAGAGAGAGAGAGAGAGAGAGAGAGAGAGAGAGAGAGAGAGAGAGAGAGAGAGAGAGAGAGAGAGAGAGAGAGAGAGAGAGAGAGAGAGAGAGACAGACAGACAGACAGACAGACAGACAGACAGACAGACAGACAGATTGATTCAATACCTATGTTTGGGCACGTGCAAACAATACATCCTCTGTCGTCCATTGATACGCACGATGACAAACATTCATCTGGAAAAACAGAACAGCCGTTCCCAAGTACACCAGCAGGATGCTTGTTGCCATCGCTTACTATGGAAGAAACATAGCTTTGAATTGATGGTTTTGGAAGATAATGTTTTCGAGGACGTTGGCATTTTGCTAATGTACGAGTTTAAATGTATATATTATAGCTTAACTTAAAGCAGATAGGTAATACACAATTCATAGTAAAATCGTTTCCATAGATCCAAGTTATTTAAGACATCAAGGCATTAACATAATTGTAACCAAGAGTAACGTAGGAGTTTGACGTTTTATGGAACACGGTATCTTACATTCTGTTGGCGTTATGAGCTTACGTAAAAACTTTGTACCTCTCTCCGAAAAGAAAGCATAATTCCACTCTCAATTTGAGCAAAGACTCTTATAACCAAGACTTGAGAGAGAGAGAGAGAGAGAGAGAGAGAGAGAGAGAGAGAGAGAGAGAGAGAGAGAGAGAGAGAGAGAGAGAGAGAGAGAGAGAGAGAGAGCTCTCACACCAACTTTTGAACAAAGCCTAGTATAAACAATATTTGAAACTGACTGGCAATAGCAAGAGCCAAGTCTCACAAAATGTTCGTCAAAAGAATTTGTTCTTCTCATAATCCACTGGATATCGTCCAGTGAAGAGTTCTGAATACGTTATTCTGAACATTGGGATATTTTAAAGTAAAACTCTGTATTTCCTGCTATTACAATTGCAGTTATGGATTGTATTTATATAGAGATGGCAATTTTTGGAGCTGACCATCACAAGAACCTCTCTGGAGCCTGTCCTCCTGTCCTGTCATAAATGTGGTAATTTACCACATGACATCTTAAACATTATTATTAATTATTGGTAATTATTTGAGACTTTTATTTTTAAAAAAATTATTTATTCAACACTGCATTCTTTAATCATTACGTCTTAAAATGATAAATGCTCCAGACATGAAGCTTATCTAAAATTTTTACTACGTTGCAGATAACTATTTTTTTTTTCACTTTATCTTTCAGCAAAAGCGTAAAAATGTATGTAAAATACTGATATTTGAACGACCGAAGAAACAGAAATAGCTTTTTATTTTCAGGCTGACATTCGAGTTTTACTGTTATCAATATCTGTAGAACAGGTATCTAAAAGTAGTCATTTTCCAATCGTCAATTCCCTCTATGATTCCGTTTTGTTAATGAAATAGAGGTGATTTTAGACACACAATTGCCGTGTCGAGACCAGTGACGTTTTTGAGTCCACGTAGTGAAATGGTACTACTGTAAACCATATAGGATGTACCTAATATAAAGTCTCACTGAGGTGGTGGAGCTCTTGGCAGATAAACATAACCTAAACGAGATCCCATAGTGGAAACATCACCAGATGCAGAAAAATGTGTGGCCGAAAAATTGAGGAAAGGATGGTATCTTCAATTATTCTGACTTATTTAATTCACTTTTGTTCAATATCCGCCTTCATGTAATATTTCCAATTTTACTTCTGACTTCGAAGGCTGTGTCATGAGAAATTAGTTTCCAAAGAGGTTAATAATATTCCAAATATTTAAATTATTGCTCCGCTTCCAACATATTCTAACTTCGCCCTGACAACGGCGGCATTTCCTTTATCTGACTATATAATTGCCAAAGATTTGCTTTTCGGAACAATTCTGCAACGTTCGAATATCTGCGTTAATTAGATTTGAATTCTGACTAAGATCGTTAGGCATATATTTGTTTCAAATGTCAGAAATTCAATTTTATAAACACTTTGGAACAACAGTAGACTGCCAACTGCATCTGTTTTTAATTTAGGTTAACGAAGAAGCCTCTTTTGTTTTTGAGTTGCTTAACAACTGAAATAAAATTTTACCGCCAAAGTCATTACAAACTATCTTATTTACTGGTTTAAAGTATCTATATTTTCCGGTTTTGGTATAAAATTAATACCTATTCAAAAGGAACTGTGCTCACTGAAGACATAATGTGCCTTCTGAAAAGACTGATTAATATATTTTATCTAGACATTCAACAAGTGGCATTTGTCATGTCCAATATGCGTTACATTTTGGAAGCCCCAGATACTAAATTAGTACCATATCTTTACAAAAGATAGGGACGGACCAGTCGTAAAGTTTCGTCACCAAACTTTCAAACTTGCGAATAGACGCTGTCGATATATATATATATATATATATATATATATATATATATATATATATATATATATATATATATATATATATATATATATATATATATCATATGGCGAATAACAACCCTTTCAAGCGTACTGGATCCACCAAGGGATCACGTGTGTCAGGGATTGATTAAAATAGATGCAATAAACTGACGACGAACAGTACGAAACTAGTAACTAACTAGCCTAAGCGCTTTCGACTCTTAATGAGTCTTTTTCAAAGGCAAATACAAAACATATATACGATAAACAAATAAACACAAAAACGTTGTGTTTGTAAACCTCTACATGGCTGTCTTCACATGTGCTAAAGCTATAAATACAACCAGCTTGTATAGACTAGATGCGGAAACTGAAAACGTTGTATAATTCCCTAAAAGTCTGCAAGCCAAAGCGACATCTATTTTTACTTTTTGTACATATGTAATGCAGACTATATCCCGGATATTTGATTCTATACCGGTTATTCTTATAGTAAAAATTGAAGGATAATAAGATTTTGAAAATGTTAAATTTTATTAGTGCATAGTTTTCATTTTCTAGTCTTCTTGGTTTAGACCGCTTGGTTTCAATGTTCTAAGGCGGAGTATCCAGTATGATTCCTTTTCCTTCCTGGTTTCGGAACTCCAGCTGTGGTTGTAGCAATAGCGATAGGGTATTATACACTGAAGTGTGGCAGGGGAGGAGAAGTGAGATAAGTCTGCGACGGGCATGGTACAGTTTGTTGGTACAAATCAAGATCTATGAAGGTTAACTTTGAGTGTAGCTTTTCAGTTTCCTCCGACGTAACTGAAGGCACATCTTCTCATTGATACGAGATAAATCATTCTCTGATTCAACGCCTGTTAGGACCCCAGTATGTTTGGTGATTTCTATAGCACATGTCTAGTGAATTGTATGGTTTTATCAGATATGTTGTCGAGGGTTTGCATTTTTAATGTACGAGTTAATTGATATATTTTGCTAACATGCTAACCGCCGATAGGTATACACAATTTTCTAGTAAATGTTTCCTTGAACCAAGAAACATCAAAGGCAAACATAATTGCGAAACCAAGAGTAAAGAAAAGTAACTGGAACCACGATCTTAAATTCTTTCGAATTGGAAACTTTATCCTCGGTTCCGAAAAAAGATACTTCCGACTTATTGCATCTAACAAATATTGATTGAGAAAAAGAGAGAGAAAGGATGACTGAATACAGAGAAAGAGCAGAACAGAACATTAAGTTAAGCTGCAGAAGAGAGGTTCCGTGTGCGTAGAGAATAGGGAAGAGAACAGTAAAGTGAAGAAGAGAATCTAAGCAACTTTTGAAAGCTTTAGTATCCAAAAAACTGACCAATAGAAGTCCAATCCAAAGCTGGAATATGCTTTCATATCCATGGATATCGTGTGAAGAGTTCTGAACATATGACGGGATCATAAAGAAAAACCGATTCCACTATTAAAGCAGAAAACCAAGAGCAGGTAATTTTATTCTGACCATACAAAACCGGAGCCCTGGTCAGACCTGTTAAATCTGGTAATTACCACACCACAAAAGGATTATCAAAATTTATTTAATTATTTGAGACTTTTAATTTAAAATAATTATTATTCAGACACGACATTATTCTCTAAAAATGCAAAGCTAATGACATTAGCTTATCTAAATATTTTTCCTAGTTCGTCATATTTTGTACACAATCTTCCAGCAAAAGGTAAAAAGATGTAACGGAATGAACGGAAAACAGAATGCTTTATTACACATTCCAGTTTTACACAATTCTGTAAACGTTCCTAAAAGAGCATTTCCTAAAACTCAACACCTTTGATTTTAATGAAAAAATAACACAACAATGGCTGCGAGAATGGGTTTTGACGAGAAATGGCCCTTGTATGCAACATTGGTGTCATGAAAACTATGAGGGTGGAGCTCTTGGTCAGTTAGCATACCTACACTCCCATGTGGAACGCTTTACAGATGCAGAAATGAATGTGGCCAAATTTGGAGGAAAGTTGGATAATGACTTATATCAATACAACTTTTTCAATCCCCTTCAAACAAATTCCAATTTTCTCACTTCGAAGCTGTGTCTCTGAGAAATTACCAAAGTGGAAACAAATTCCAATATTATCAAATGCACCGCATCACCATATCTACTCCCACAGCGTCATCCATAAAACTGCATTATGAAATTACCAAAATTTGCCGGACACTGCAAGTCGAGAATGCTCGCGATTAAAGATTTAGAAATTCTCAAGAGCTTGGCTATAATTTTTTCAAGTCAGATCAAATACACTATTGCGAGCAATGCCAATGCATCAATAATACGAGATGACCTCTTGTTTTGGACATGGAAGAAAATTTAGAAAGTATTACAAACATTTATTACTGACTTAACCAGATCAATCCGATTAGTATAAAATCTCGCAAAAACTGGCCACTGAAGACATCAGCCTTCAAAAAACTTTAATAATTTTCGAACAAACATGTCATGTCAATGCTTACAGGAGACCCAATAAAATACCTAAAGTGACAGCCAGTCAGGTCACAAAGCTTAACGCGAATCGCTGTCAATAAACAACTATATAATTGGATCTCATAGTCGATATAAAAATAAAAATTAACTATATAATAATACCATAGAATTTATAGCATATATATATATATAAAAAAACTTATATACATAATTTAATATATAAATATTTAAAACAAACAATGGAATGAAATTTTAAGCTCTGATCACCAGTTATGTGTCTGTGGCCTTCAGTACGTCGGAGAAACTGAAAAGCTACACAAAAGGATACACCTTCATAGATCTGATTGGATGACAAAAAAGCTGTACAGAAGCCCGGTCGCAGAACACTTCTCCTCCCCCGGCCACACTTTCAGTGATATAATACTTATCGCTATTGCTAACAACCACAGCTGGAGTTCCGAAACCAGGAAGGAAAAGGAATCATACTGGATACGCCGCCTTAGAACATTGAAACCAAGCGGTCTAAACCAAGAAGACTAGAAAATAAAAACTATGCACTAGTAAAATGAAACCAAGCGGTCTAAACCAAGAAGACTGGAAAATGAAAACTATGCACTAGTAAAATTTAACATTTTCTAAATCTTCTTATTATCCTTCAATTTTTACTATAAGAATAACCGGTATAGAATCAAATATCCGGGATATAATCTGCGTTACATATGTATAAAAAGTAAAAATAGATGTCGCTTTGGCTTGTAGACTTTTAGGGAATTATACAACGTTTTCAGTTTCCGCATCTAGTCTATACAAGCTGGTTGTATTTATAGCTTTAGCACATGTGAAGACAGCCATGTAGAGGTTTACAAACACAACGTTTTTGTGTTTATTTGTTTATCGTATATATGTTTTGTATTTGTCTTTGAAAAAGACTCATTAAGAGTCGAAAGCGCTTAGGCTAGTTAGTTTCTTGTTTCGTACTGTTCGTCGTCAGTTTATTGCATCTATATATATATATATATATATATATATATATATATATATATATATATATATATATATATATATATATATATATATATATATATATAAACAGAGACAGAGAGAGAAAAATACAGGCATAGCAAATGAATGCAACTGCACGCCCGACATCCATTGTCTTTATTTGTGATATACTCTGACCTACATTTATTTGGGATAGATAGATAGATAGATAGATAGATAGATAGATAGATAGATAGATAGATTACCTAAATATATGCAATTGCACACAAAACATCCAGTGTTATCCATCGTGATACACTCGGTCCTACAGTCATTGGGTAATGAGGGACAACCATGTGCATCGTACATATATACTGTAACAATAAATACAAGACTTGACTGGTATACCATTGTGTAAGTCTAGATCAGCTTATCGATATGTGACAAATATACGATTTAATAATGCAAATATAACTGTCTGCAGAGGCAAGAAATAATGAGTCACTGGAAGGCAAACGTATACATAAGCAAAGTAATGAAAACAGAATAAAACAATTAATTAGTCTAGAGTTCATGTTTACCTTATGTGCATTGAATGTTTACGTTATGTGCATTGAAAAAAATAATGATATTTCTCCTCTCTCTTTGATACTAGTTAAAAGAAAGAAATGATCCCATTGGAATGAACTTTTTACAACTAAAACTGCTAAGATGCCTAAGAGGTATTCCACATTCAGTGGGAAAGATATAAGTAATTTTCAATGCATTCCCATGAATGGATTGTGATGTCTTGACATGCGAAAATAGATTGTATAGTTCTTTGTGAAACGGAAGATTGTAAGGAAAGACTAGATCTGATATGTGAGGAAAGATTGTAAAGGAAGACTTGTATAGTTCGGACATGTGAGAGAAGATTATAAGGAAAGACTGTTTAGTTCTGACATGTGATGAAAGATTGTAAGGGAAGACTGTGTAGTTTTGACATGTGAGAGAAGATTATAAGGAAAGACTGTTTAGTTCTGACATGTGAGGAAAGATTGTAAGGGAAAACTGTGTAGTTTTGACATGTGAGAGAAGATTATAAGGAAAACTGTATAGTTCTGATATGTGAGGAAAGATTGTAAGGGAATACTGTGTAGTTCTGACATGTGAGAGAAGATTGTAAGGAAAGACTGTAGTTCTGACATGTGAGGAAAGATTGTAAGCGAAGACTGTGTAGTTATGACATGTGAGAGAAGATTGTAAGGGAAGACTGTGTAGTTCTGACATGTGAGAAAAGATTGTAAGGAAAGACTGTGTAGTTATGACATGTGAGAGAAGATTATAAGGAAAGATTGTTTAGTTTTGACATGTGAGGAAAGATTGTAAGGGAATACTGTGTAGTTCTGACATGTGAGAGAAGATTGTAAGGAAAGACTGTAGTTCTGACATGTGAGGAAAGATTGTAATGGAAGACTGTGTAGTTATGACATGTGAGAGAAGATTGTAAGGAAAGATTGTGTAGTTATGACATGTGAGAGAAGATTGTAAGGAAAGACTGTGTAGTTCTGATATGTGAGGAAAGATTGTAAGGGAAGACTGTGTAGTTCTGACATGTGAGAGAAGATTAAAAGGGAAGATTGTGTAGTTCTGACATGTGAGGAAAGATTGTAAGGGAAGACTGTGTAGTTCTGACATGTGAGAGAAGATTATAAGGAAAGACTGTTTAGTTCTGACATGTGAGGAAAGATTGTAAGGGAAGACTGTGTAGTTTTGACATGTGAGAGAAGATTATAAGGAAAGACTGTTTAGTTCTGACATGTGAGGAAAGATTGTAAGGGAAAACTGTGTAGTTCTGACATGTGAGAGAAGATTATAAGGAAAAACTGTGTAGTTCTGATATGTGAGGAAAGATTGTAAGGGAATACTGTGTAGTTCTGACATGTGAGAGAAGATTGTAAGGAAAGACTGTAGTTCTGACATGTGAGGAAAGATTGTAAGCGAAGACTGTGTAGTTATGACATGTGAGAGAAGATTGTAAGGAAAGACTGTGTAGTTCTAAAATGTGAGAGAAGATTGTAAGGAAAGACTGTGTAGTTCTGACATGTGAGGAAAGATTGTAAGGGAAGACTGTGTAGTAATGACATGTGAGAGAAGATTGTAAGGGAAGACTGTGTAGTTCTGACATGTGAGAAAAGATTGTAAGGAAAGACTGTAGTTATGACATGTGAGAGAAGATTATAAGGAAAGATTGTTTAGTTTTGACATGTGAGGAAAGATTGTAAGGGAATACTGTGTAGTTCTGACATGTGAGAGAAGATTGTAAGGAAAGACTGTAGTTCTGACATGAGAGGAAAGATTGTAATGGAAGACTGTGTAGTTATGACATGTGAGAGAAGAATGTAAGGAAAGATTGTGTAGTTATGACATGTGAGAGAAGATTGTAAGGAAAAACTGTGTAGTTGTGACATGTGAGAGAAGATTATAAGGAAAGATTGTGTAGTTTCGACATGTGAGGAATGATTGTAAGGGAAGACTGTAGTTTTGACATGTGAGAGAAGATTATAAGGGAAGACTGTGTAGTTCTGACATGTGAGGAAAGATTGTAAGGGAAGACTGTGTAGTTCTGACATGTGAGAGAAGATTGTAAGGAAAGATTGTGTATTTATGACATGTGAGAGAAGATTGTAAGGAAAGATTGTGTAGTAATGACATGTGAGAGAAGATTGTAAGGAAAGACTGTGTAGTTCTGATATGTGAGGAAAGATTGTAAGGGAAGACTGTGTAGTTCTGACATGTGAGAGAAGATTACAGGAAAGACTATGTAGTTCTGACATGTGAGAGAAGATTGTAAAACAAAAGACTGTGTAGTTCTGACATGTGAGAGAAGATTGTACGGAAAGACTGTGTAGTTCTGATATGTGAGAGAAGATTTAAGGAAAGATTGTGTAGTTATGACTTGTGAGAGAAAATTTAAGGAAAGACTGTGTAGTTATGACATGTGAGGAAAGATTCAGACGATGCCTGCTAAAACTAGTCCAGTTATAGAAACACGAATGTAAGTACCTTTCAAAATATTTTTAATAACTAGAAATCAGAAATTCATAAATATTGGATGTTTTTCCCACTTTAGAAATATATATATATATATATATATATATATATATATATATATATATATATATATATATATATATATATATATATATATATATATATATATATATATATATCTATATATATATATATATATATATATATATATATATATATATATATATATATGTGTGTGTGTGTGTGTGTGTGTGCCGATTAGCGAAGGACATATATAATTATTGATACTATTCATTTAAAACGTAGTATTCATGTCAAGAAAATGAATATATGGTATTTTTAATGTCAAAGCCCATATATATCAGACCCTGAAACAGTAAAAATAATAGCAGGATGACTATAGAAATGTAAAAAAGCCAAAAATTATATAATTATATTAAACCTTTGTATAGCATTTTGTAAATATAAATGATATTTTTTTCATGTTCATCAAGCTTGGCTTGAATGTTCTTTAACACAACTATTAGAACACATACTGACTACTTATACCATGTAATCAACTAAGTTAAGACAAGAGCCCAATTAGAGTAAGGTTTACATAAGGCTTGTACTTACTGACAATCACTGTATTTGTTTCAAATGCATTAAGTCCTATATTTCAATATGTTTGCATAAAGATACGTTCAATAAGGGACGATCCCTGGAATCTACTAGAACAACAAAGTCTACGTCAACATGATCATTATATGCTAAGAAATGTACATCATCCAAACGATCAGACTACAAGTACAAGTCAGGTAATATTAATAATAATAATAATAATAATAATAATAATAATAATAATAATAATAATAATAATAATAATAATAATAAATATGCTAAATCCAAACATTTTATCTAGTATTATACCTAGAATTCAAATATAAACTTTAGATTACATTAAATATTTACCCAGCTGTATAATGCCAAAATTCTTGATGACACAGCGTTATGTGATTAACAGAATCAAACATGTACCATAACGGAGAGACAAACTAAATCAGTTTGTTCTTCCAATGTAGATCAAAAAACACTCTTGGGGTAAAGCTATGTGATCAACTTGTTATTCAGATAGGGAGATCATGTTCTCTAAATAAGATATAATCTTCTTATTCCGATAAGGTTTTACAGTTAAGTAAGACATGACCTACTTGTTATTTAGACAGGGTGGTCCTACTGTCTACACAAGACACGATTAGTACATTATTCGTTAGGGTGGTGATATGATCATGTAATTAGTTTGTTATTCATGGTTATGTTGCCTAAATAGGTATAATCAACTTGTTATTCAGCAGCTTTGACATGTTCACATAAGATATTGTTACAAGCCAGGGGTATTTTACTTGACCGAGCAATGTAATAAAATTTAAGAGATGCGCATTTAGTTTAAGCAATTTGTAGGCTTGTGTGATTACAATATTATCATCGTGTTATTTAGTAGTGTGATAATATGATCAGCTTGTTATTCATATAGTATGGTAATGTTGTCTACATATTATCAGCTTTTTATTCGGTGCGGTCATTTTTGTTTACTAAAGAAAAAGTCGGTCTGTTATCATGTTGTCTACGTAAGATAATGGTCAGTTTGTTAGTCGCAAAATTTGGTCATTGTGCGTACGTAATATATGATCACATGTTTATTCAAGTAGACTGGCCATGTTGTCTACACAAGGCACGATGAGCTTGTTTTTACATAAAATGGCCCTGTTGACTACATAAAGAATGACCAGCTTGTTATGCGGTAGGGAGGTCCCTTTTTTTTCTTTCATAAGATATGGTAAACTTGCTGCTCGCATAGCATGATCATGTTGTCTTTTCGAAAGATATAATCGGCATGCTCATGTTGTGTACACATGCTCTTATTATCTTGTTATTTGCATAGTGTGGTCATATTATCTACACAAGATGTAATCAGCATCCTCATTGTGTGTACACATGCTATAATTAGCTCGTTATTTGCATTCTTTGGTCATATTATCTACACAAGATGTAATCGGCATTCTAATGTTGTGTACACATGCTCTTATTAGCTCGTTATTTGCAAAGTGTGGTCATATTATTTACACAAGATATAATCAGCATCCTCATTGTGTGTACACCTGCTATAATTAGCTCGCTATTTGCATTCTGTGGTCATATTATCTACACAAGCTATAATCAGCATTCTCATCGTGTGTACACATGCTCTAATTAGCTCGTTATTCGCATAGTAAGGTCATATTATCTACACAAGATATAATCAGGATTTTCATTGTGTGTATACTTGCTCTTATTAGCTTGTTATTTGCATAGTGTGGTCATATTATCTACACAAGATGTAATCGGGATTCTCATGTTTTGTACATATGCTCTAATTAGCTCGTTATTTGCATTGTGTGGTCATATTATTTACACAAGCTATAATCGGCATGCTTCTGCTGTGTACACATGCTCTTATTAGCTTGTAATTTGCATAGTGTGGTCATATTATCTACACAAGATATAATCGGCAATCTAATGTTGTGTACAAATGCTCTTATTAGCTCGTTTTTTTGCATAGTGTTGTCATATTATCCACACAAGATATAATCGGCATGCTCATGTTGTGTACGCATGCTCTAATTAGCTCGTTATTTGCATAGTGTGGTCATATTATCTACACAAGATATAATCAGCATTCTCATATTGTGTACAAATGCTCTTATTAGCTCGTTTTTTTGCATAGAGTGGTCATATTATCTGCACAAGATATAATCAGCATCCTCTTTGTGTGTACACATGCTCTAATTAGCTTGTTATTTGCACAGTGTGTCATATTATCTACACAAGATGTAATCGGCATTCTCATTGTGTGTGCGCATGCTCTAATTAGCTCGTTATTTGCATAGCGTGGTCATATTATCTACACAAGATGTAATCGGCATCCTCATTGTGTGTACACATGCTCTAATTAGCTCGTTATTTGCATACTGTGGTCATATTATTTACACAAGATATAATCAGCATCCTCATTGTGTGTACACATGCTCTAATTAGCTCGTTATTTGCATAGCGTGGTCATATTATCTACACAAGATGTAATCGGCATCCTCATTGTATGTACACATGCTCTAATTAGCTCGTTATTTGCATACTGTGGTCATATTATTTACACAAGATATAATCAGCATTTTCATTGTGTGTATACATACTCTTATTAGCTTGTTATTTGCATAGTGTGGTCATATTATCTACACAAGATGTAATCGGAATTCTCATGTTGTGTACACATGCTCTAATTAGCTCGTTATTTGCATTGTGTGGTCATATTATTTACACAAGCTATAATCGGCATGCTTCTGTTGTGTACACATGCTCTTATTAGCTTGTAATTTGCATAGTGTGGTCATATTATCTACACAAGATATAATCGGCATCCTCTTTGTGTGTACACATGCTCTAATTAGCTCGTTTTTTGCATAGTGTGGTCATATTATTTACACAAGGTATAATCAGCATCCTCTTTGTGTGTACACATGCTCTAATTAGCTTGTTATTTGCACAGTGTGTCATATTATCTACACAAGATTAATCAGCATCCTCCTTGTGTGTACACATGCTCTAATTAGCTTGTTATTTGCACAGTGTGTCATATTATCTACACAAGATATAATCAGCATTCTCATGTTGTGTATACATGCTCTTATTAGCTCGTTATTTGCATAGTGTGGTCATATTATCTACACAAGATGTAATCGGCATTCTAATGTTGTGTACACATGCTCTTATTAGCTCGTTTTTTTTGCAAAGTGTGGTCATATTATTTGCACAAGATATAATCAGCATCCTCTTTGTGTGTACACATGCTCTAATTAGCTTGTTTTTTGCACAGTGTGGTCATATTATCTACACAAGATGTAATCAGCATTCTCATGTTGTGTTCACATGCTCTAACTAGCTCGTTATTTGCATAATATGGTCATATTATTTACACAAGATATAATCGGCATGCTTCTGTTGTGTACACATGCTCTTATTAGCTTGTTATTAACACCGTGCATAATAGTGGGTTAAATACTTATACATAGCACTATTTTCTTCCACTCAACTTGAATTTAGCAAATAAATCGTGGGATCCTTGGCTGAGTCCAATAAATATTACTTACCTGTAACAATGACCAGGAATGAGATCACAGTTTTGATATTCATTTCTCTCTCTTTCAAGTACCAAGTACTGAATTGTGAACGGGTCTTGTGTGCACTGCACTGGATCAAATACTGCAAAATAAATTCTTTTTAATACTGCGCTACACTTTCTGCATTTATACACAAAGATAACGCAAATAATTCAACCAGTAATAAGTGAATGTTTCATCGCTGAAGAAGGAACCGACTTGATACGGAAGACATGAAAGAGAACCATGGGTCTGGAGGTGATTGATAACAGGACCTCTTATCATTTGTCTTGGATTCCTGCTAAAAACAGGTACACTCAGTCGCTACATGTAAATCTGCCTGCAGATAAATGTTTCCTGAACTGTACCCTCACATAACTGGCAAAATTCTTTCCTTTAACGGGTAATAAGTGAGCTTGATTGCTTCTTTTGTTCAGCAGTATTTGAAAAGCTATTTCAAGGATTTGTCCAAAGGCTTGTCATTTGGTGGTATTGATATATCTCCGTCTATTTTTGCCAGACTAAAGTCTTTAAGAAGTCACTTTCACCTTTAATTAACACAGAATTAGATCCTAGCGTCTTATTTTCGGCTATTTAATTTTAGACAATTTTTTCGTCTTTCTCTGAGTAACACTTTGTTTGTCTTTGAACATCTTAAAAAAGGTCTAGCAACATTACAATCTTTTTAACTATTTTTGCAAAATTATTGATTAAGTTTGCAGAAAATTTTGGAGGAATTTCAGATCGCTGATCAGATAAATGATTAATGCAATCATCTTCAGGTTTTTTTAACAATAATGTTTGCTACACATGATTTTTGTCGTAAACAGAATTTTCAAATAGCTGATCAAAATCTTTTTCACCATGTATTGCCATTTGTTGCACTATTTACATGGACGAAAGCAACTAAAAGAAATAATTGAGTTGCACAGAAGATAAAAAAAGATTGCGGTATAGTTTTAACCTGTAAAAATGAAAACATCCAACAAAAGTTTAAAATTATTGTAGCAAATGAGACATAAAATGAGAGAGAGCTAATAAAACCTTAACTGACAAGAAATATGGATAAAAGAGCGAAAAGCAAATCAAGAAAGTCTATGATAACTATCTCTATCATTGCCAAATCAGATAAAATATCCAAACCACTTTCAGGTGTCCTACCAGTACGATAACTATCTCTATCATTGCCAAATCAGATAAAATATCCAAACCACTTTCAGGTGTCCTACCAGTATGATAACTATCTCTATCATTGCCAAATCAGATAATATATCCAAACCACTTTCAGGTGTCCTACCAGTATGATAACTATCTCTATCATTGCCAAATCAGATAAAATATCCAAACCACTTTCAGGTGTCCTACGAGTATGATAACTATCTCTATCATTGCCAAATCAGATAAAATATCCAAACCACTTTCAGGTGTCTACCAGTATGATAACTATCTCTATCATTGCCAAATCAGATAATATATCCAAAACTTTCAGGTGTCCTACCAGTATGATAACTATCTCTATCATTGCCAAATCAGATAAAATATCCAAACCACTTTCAGGTGTCCTACCAGTATGATAACTATCTCTATCATTGCCAAATCAGATAAAATATCCAAACCACTTTCAGGTGTCCTACCAGTATGATAACTATCTCTATCATTGCCAAATCAGATAAAATATCCAAACCACTTTCAGGTGTCCTACCAGTATGATAACTATCTCTATCATTGCCAAATCAGATAATATATCCAAAACTTTCAGGTGTCCTACCAGTATGATAACTATCTCTATCATTGCCAAATCAGATAAAATATCCAAACCACTTTCAGGTGTCCTACCAGTATGATAACTATCTCTATCATTGCCAAATCAGATAAAATATCCAAACCACTTTCAGGTGTTCTACCAGTATGATAACTATCTCTTTCATTGCCAAATCAGATAAAATATCCAAACCACTTTCAGGTGTCCTACCAGTATGATAACTATCTCTATCATTGCCAAATCAGATAAAATATCCAAACCACTTTCAGGTGGCCTACCAGTATGATAACTATCTCTATCATTGCCAAATCAGATAAAATATCCAAACCACTTTCAGGTGTCCTACCAGTATGATAACTATCTCTATCATTGCCAAATCAGATAAAATATCCAAACCACTTTCAGCAGTAGCTCTAGCAGTAGTTATTTTACCTGTGTTCTAAAAGTGCTGATCGTTACGGATCACTGCCATCTCACCTCGGTCTGCGTGAGTTAAGTCCAGACTAGCTAGCGTAAGTGAGAAAGCCTGCCAGTAGCTTTTCGTGGGTCGATTGTTCTTCCCGGGGGTTTCCAGGGTTCTTCCTACACCATTAATACTGACAGCCATGTATAGCCTATCTTGTGCTGAAAAATGGCGTTACACCCTACAACAACAACAACAACAACAACAACAACAACAACTTTACCCGTAGAACGGAAAAAATAACTTTACCAGTAATAAATTGCAAGTGAGACGAATGACATAATCGACACTTCTTAACATGCAATAATTCATTCAACTCTTGACTGCTTCTAAAGAAGCAATTATTTAGACAATCCCATAAGCAACAGAATATCCATTACGTTATAGCTTTTTTTGGCTATGACTATATTTTAAGGAGGGGTGGTATGAACGAGTGGTCTAAAGTGCTGTCCGTTACGGATCACTGCCATCTCACTTCTGTCTGCGTGAGTTCGAGTCCAGACTCGGCTAACGTGGATAAGTGAAAAAGCCTGCCAGTAGCTTCTCGTGGGTCAGTGGTTCTTCCTGGGGGTTTCCAGGGTTCTTCCCCTCTCCATTAATACTGGCTGCCAAGTAGAGCCTATACTGTGCTGAAAATGGCGTTAAACCCTATAAAAACAACAGCAACTATATTTTAAATGAAAATTAACATTTTATTACCTACACAATGGTGCAGCAAGGGCTGTTGTCACTCCATAGAGCTTTTTAAAAAATTACTATCATTTTGGATCCAGGTGGAGTATATGGTGGTGGTGTGGTTAACTGCATTGTTAACACATTTAGGTCATGTCGAGGAAATCAAAACTAAATATCTTTCCATACGCTGATCTAGTAAAGTAACGACCCTCGGTTTACGGACCGAAGCTGTTCCAACTAAGCTCCCATGATTCTTTTTGGAAAATATATGAACGAATGTACTTGTATGGCAATGGAGAACTCTTATATTTTTAGTCATTTTCGTGACAAACTTCATTTGCATAATACTACAGAATCACTGGTATGTTGCTACAACGCACGTAATTTAATTACAAATTCTTAGGATATATAAAAAGATAACATCAAGAAACATTTACTTTAATTTCAGTTGGACATTAGTAAGACGGAAAATTGCAGCTGTGTCCAATTTATCTACCGAAATTTGTGTGGCATGGGTAAAGACCTCCTCCAATATTGCAGAGACGCAACCGTGTTTGCCGTTCTGGGATCATTGTTGTTGTAGGAGTTGTTGTCGTCGTTGTTTTTGTTGTGGGCACTTGAATAAATAAATAAATAAATAAATAAATAAATAAATAAATAAATAAATAAATAAAACAAGAACATTACCACTAACAACAAGAAAATTCATGAAATTCATGAAACAAGTCTCTATTATCATTCATGGCATGAAACAAGTCTCTATTATAATTCATGGCATGATATACAAGTCTCTATTATCATTCATATAAAGCAAGCCAGAATCATGGTGTTACATACGTAACGTTTCCAAAGTAATAAAAAGGATGTAAATTAAGATAAAATTTACAGAAATTTCGAATATATGAAACAAAGACATGATTGTTAAATTCGAATTATATTGTATATACTTGAGACCATAATATACTAAAATCAACTATTTCAATGAGAGAAAATTCAAAGGTGTAGATGAATAGCGTGTTCGGCTTTATCGGACATCATGATTGTAAACAGTGTTTGTACTTCTCTAATACTTTCAGTTGCTTTTTTCTAATTTCTAAGTTAATTTTGAAGGAACCTGAATGTGTACCATTTTCCCCAAGAAATTATATAGGGAGAGACATAAGAGAGACGAAGATATAATGTGATCGGGTCCCGCGGAAATAATTTTATCTGTCCTTATAAAATACCATCCTAATATTCAATTTTCTTCTATTATTTGAGATGACACAATTGCAGATCTATCTGCCTAAATTAAAGAGAATAATAAGTGTTTGTCCAGATAGGTAACTAAGTTTTCTACTGAGGTAACAAGTTTTGACCAGACAAGGATCCTGAAAAGTTGAGAGATGGCACAAAAATTTGACCACTGAAGTAGAAAAAAAAACACATTTACTTACAAATAATGTCTAGGAGGCAAATTCGTAAATACTTCATTTTCAGTATATTTAACAGTAATATGCATGTACTCTGTTTTCTTCAGAGTAAGTATGAACTAATTGTGGCTCTGTCTTTTGTGCACCTCGTCAGACTGTCATCTATTCAACGGTTTCATTTGTTTTCATCACACATCCTTAAAGCCATTTCGTGCAAAGACCTTTTGTTCATTGATAGGTCACTATCTCATGGAGACAAAGTTATTTCGTTTGGTCTTCCTCTACCTTGAATTCTCTTCGTTTGGTCTTTCTCTACCTTGAACTCCCTTCGTAAGGGATTGTTTATAAAGGATTCAGTGCCGCCTTGATGGTTTAATTCTTTCAATCTCCTTTGATGATTCCAGTTAGACGCCAAGAAAGTCTATGCTATTTTACTGTTTATACAATGATAAGCATGTATATCAGTGAACAGTGAACTAATTTAATTAATCACTATTGTCAATAGCTTGAACACCCCCACCCACCATCCCATATATATATATATATATATATATATATATATATATATATATATATATACCATATATATATATATATATATATATATATATATATATATATATATACCATATATATATATATATATATATATATATATATATATATATATATATATATATATATATATATATATATTGAACATTTTAGCAGTTGTTTCAGTTGGTCTAATAACAACATTTCCTCTTCCAGATCAAAACTGAAAACTGAAAGGGCTGATTCCTGTTTTAGAATTTCGAAAGGCGATTACTATCCATTATGAAATTTTCACAAGATATTAAACATGTAATTTATTGCTGAATAGCGACAAATGTAATTGTTGTTGCTAGGTTGAGTACTTGGTTTATTATCTTGTTTTGTTATGACTTTGTACTGTATTAGATTACGTCAAAGGCTGTTGGGCAAATCGTGATCAACAGTGGGCTGCTTCGATAGTATCTGATTCATGTATTGTGTAACCAAGGTCACTGATAAAGAGAAAGTCTCTATTAGACACGTTCGCTAATAGAACCATCATTCTGTCTTACGTTGTATTCAGAATTTTTAATTTGTATTCTATGAAAATAAATGTTTCTTTGAATTTTACTTACATTGTTTATTTCACTTCTTTTCTGTCACATAGTTTAAGACTTAAAAGCGAATACGAGGATGTGAGGATATACGTAATCTCAAAAGCAGCTGTATGAAAATATTCTGCAATGAGTGTAGTGCTTACACCCAACGGATCTCTATACCATATATACCCCAGTAGCATTTTACCTGAGGATACTAAAAAAAAGTTCAACCCAAATATAATAAATGTACATGTACCTGATAGTTTGTTCCTATCATTTGACATCAAGGTAAACGGATATGCAAACAATGCGGTGGTTATTAGTTTGGGCAGAATACTAGCGAAACACATAACCATATCGAATGCTTATGTTGATCTTTTAAAGTAAAATGACCACAACATATTGACGAAACACAATATATGTTATCCCCTTATTTGTTAGAACAAACTATTAAACAAGATTTCGTTAATTAAAATTCTGAAAATTGCGTTCAGGAGCAGGTGAAACGCAACATACTGGTACTTATTGTGTATAGCTCATAGTGTAAGTAAAGATGTCATACTATCATCTGAATTTCATATACTAAAAGATCATTGCCCACTGTACCTGTGTGCTCTTCCAGATGTCTTCGATGTCAGAATTACACTCGCCAAAGAGATTCGAGAGAGAGAGAGAGAGAGAGAGAGAGAGAGAGAGAGAGAGAGAGAGAGAGAGAGAGAGAGAGAGAGAGAGAGAGAGAGAGAGAGAGAGGTACGCAGTAATTTCCGATGGAACATACCGCGGTATTTTTTCATTGTACCGGTATGTCAGAAGTTTCCGTCACTAAGGAATGTGGGAAAATTACTCATGAATGTTGTTACGACTTATATGATATTAACATCGTGTATTCTTTGCAAAATAGCCCAACATAATATATTTCTTTTTAACAAATGGCTGCATCTGTGAACAATAAATGATGAATGATAAATTATTACAAATACCCATTTAATCTTAGATGCCTAATCTGGCGCGCAAAACAGATGTTCAGGCTTTGATTCCGTATCGCATACCCAGCCTAGAACTGCTTTGAAGAGAGAGAGAGAGAGAGAGAGAGAGAGAGAGAGAGAGAGAGAGAGAGAGAGAGAGAGAGAGAGAGAGAGAGAGAGAGAGAACTTTGCCGATGAAATCTTGCGTTGAACATTTTAAAAGTCCATACAAAGTAAGAAGGATTCAGAGAATCATCCATCTATTCAAGGTATGGTTAGAAATGCCTATTGTTTGGAGTAAACATTACCCCGTGTTAAATTTCCAATAGAATTCCCACAATGTCAATCATCTAAATTCTTAGTCTAAATTCATTTCAGTTTGACAGTATCAAAAATATGGTCTACGGAATTATTTTTGTAAGGGACAAGCTTAATGGGAGGAACATACAATTTGTCTATTAAAATTACCGAGAAATCGAATTTGTTTAGTGTTGTGATGTGATTATGATTTTTAACGTAGCTTTAAACAATTTTTCAGTCATATCGCTACGATGTCGGCAGTGTGGCAGTTTATAGCGATGTCTAGCACTGGGGCATCGTGCCGCAGACATGTAGCATGATATCCCACCCAGTCACATTATTCTGACACCAGGCCAACCAGTCCTAACACTAACTTGTTAATGCTGAGCGTCAAGCGAGGCAGCTGTTAGTACCATTTTTGTAAGTCTTTGGTATGACTTGACCTTCCGCATCCGAGGCGGTCGCTCTAACCACTAGTCAACCGGAGCGGTTAATTTTGTTAAGTAGATCTGAGGCTAAAACTGACAAACATTTACAACAGATAGGTAGATGTGTCACAGGAAGCAGTAGTTGTATGGATTTAAAAGAATTATATCTTGTTACAATATTGTTCTTGAGACTTTGTCATTGCCCCCGCCCCCCCTTCCCAAGAAACCATACGTCATGTTTTAGTTATTTACTAGCGCATGTGAATGTAAGTGTATTTATTCCTTTATTAGGCGTCGAATTACCCTTAGATTTGCAGGAGCGAGCTTGTTTCCTCTCTAAACTTTACTTAATTATATTAAGTCTACTAATTTTTGTTTCTCTCTTGTTGACAAAGCGTATTTTATGTTTACTGCTTTTTCTCAATTATATCAATGGATTATCTAGTAAATTGCTGGCTTCAGTAGAAACACTTGTGACCTTTATGACTAGGCTTTTGAAGGTCAGCACGATGTCTTTAACAGTACCAGCTACAGCGTAAGTCTAATCAATTGCCACTTTAGTTCTAGCGTATAGAGTTCAACTGGTACAGCAATTAACATACACAGTAAATTCATCTACGATAAGATAATTTCCATTTAATTTTTGTGGTGTGGTAGGACCGTCATTTTCTTTTCACTTGAACTGTTTTCTTTCCTTTCATCTCAAGATAATTTATATTTTTAGAATAATTTTATGGAGTTAATATGGTTTTGTTTTCCTTTAAAAATCTGTAAAAATAAATATTTTTTCAATTACTGACCTACAGAAATTAAACAAAAATGTGTCAGGCCCCGGTCTGGAACATTTAATGGTGGTGTTGGTGTTTTTTTTAACGTATCTTTAAAACAAAATTCAGTCATATCGCTACTATGCCTTCAGTGTGGCAGTTTATAGTGATGTTTATCACTGGGGCATCATGCCGCAGACATGTCCCACCCAGTCACATTATTCTGACACCACGCCGACCAGTCCTAACACTAACCTCTTAATGCTGAGCGTCAAGCAAGGAAGCTGTTAAACAAATAATTGTGAGCTTTCTATGGGCAGTTGATGATATCTATCCACGTACAGCTTCAAAAATTTAACTCTGTCCTACCATGCTTCCTATGTTTTTGCTTTCTTCCTTTCCAAATTTGTAGCATGTAAGCTGTCAATCAAACGTTGAATGACGTCACCCATTTTATCTCAGTTCATTGCGTTCATATATCTTTCCTATATCTTATTGTATGGAAAATTCTCTTTCCGCAAATTTCTACCTTTCTTGAGTTGTTCTTTGAGATTTTGTTAACTTTCACAGACTCAAGTTGTCGAAGTTTGAGAATAATGACTTTCCTAAGGTATGATTTATTATCATGAACTTTACACACATCGTGCTTGCTGCTACCTTAAAATGTGGACTGATTTGAATATCTTCTTAATTAATCAATACATCAAGTAGTGGTTTAATGATTGGCTTATTTACTGGTCAAACTCATTTTTAAAACAAAAGGAATTGTAAGAGATATTTGACATGGCAGAAGGCAATGGATTGTAACAAGTAATATTGCTATCATTTTGTTGTAATGTGTTTGCATGTGTGTGTGTGTGTGTGTGAGAGAGAGAGAGAGAGAGAGAGAGAGAGAGAGAGAGAGAGAGAGAGAGAGAGAGAGAGAGAGAGAGAGAGAGAGAGAGAGAGAGAGAGAGAGAGAGAGAGAGAGAGAGACTAGTGCACAACACTGGAGTAGAGGACACTTGTGAAAAATTCCAGGTAAGAATGACAATCAGAAACCAAAATATGTGTGCTGCCAAGGGCGTAGTTAGTATATATATATATATATATATATATATATATATATATATATATATATATATATATATATATATATATATATATATATATATATATATATATATATATATATATATATCAGTGCATCGAATTCAGTAAGATAAAGTAAAGTGAAGGCGAGTTTTCCCAGAGAAGTTTGTATCGTTAATTAAGTGTAACTAGCTGACGTTATGCCAGTTTTATCAAAAATTCGCAAGATAGACATATCGATTCACTACCTGCATTTGCGCACGTGCAAACTGTGCATCCCTTGTCATTCATTGACGTGCTGCACGATGGCAAACAGTCATCTCGAAACACAGGACAGCCAACACCAGACACGCCAGATGGATTTTTGTTGCCTTCGCTTACTATGAAAAAAAAAAAACAACATAATTTGTATTAATAGTTTTTGAAATTACGTATTCAATGGCGGCAGCAATTTGCTCATATATGGGTTTAAAAGGTATATTTAAAAGCTTGACTTGAAGCAGATATACAGTAACTAATACTTGGGTAAATTGTTTCCTTAGATCCAGTATATATAAGGTATCATGAAAGTACGAACATTGTAACCAAGCGCAACGTAATAGTTTGACGTTTGATAGTTTCTGGGTATTGTTACTTTTGTGGTCATTCCAGGAGAAAACAAGGCTTCCAGGAAACGTGTGTCTTACATTTTGTTGGCGTAATGAACTTATACAAAAACCAATAAGAAAGCATGATTCCAGTCTCAATTTTGAGCAACGCCTAGTATAAACAAGACTTGAGACCGACTAACAATAAAGAGAACCCGTTCACACCAAATTTTGAGCAACGCCTAGTATAAACAAGACTTGAGACCGACTAACAATAAAGAGAACCCGTTCACACCAAATTTTGAGCAACGCCTAGTATAAACAAGACTTGAGACCGACTAACAATAAAGAGAACCCGTTCACACCAAATTTTGAGCAACGCCTAGTATAAACAAGACTTGAGACCGACTAACAATAAAGAGAACCCGTTCACACCAAATTTTGAGCAACGCCTAGTATAAACAAGACTTGAGACCGACTAACAATAAAGAGAACCCGTTCACACCAAATTTTGAGCAACGCCTAGTATAAACAAGACTTGAGACCGACTAACAATAAAGAGAACCCGTTCACACCAAATTTTGAGCAACGCCTAGTATAAACAAGACTTGAGACCGACTAACAATAAAGAGAACCCGTTCACACCAAATTTTGAGCAACGCCTAGTATAAACAAGACTTGAGACCGACTAACAATAAAGAGAACCCGTTCACACCAAATTTTGAGCAACGCCTAGTATAAACAAGACTTGAGACCGACTAACAATAAAGAGAACCCGTTCACACCAAATTTTGAGCAACGCCTAGTATAAACAAGACTTGCAACCAGCTAACAACTGAAAAAGCCTAGATTCTCCAAAATTTGATTCAAAGCCAAGTATAAACAAGATCTAAAACCGACTAGAAATAGAAAGACTGATCACACAAAACTTTCGTCAAACTCAGTTGCGCATTTCATTGATGTGAACTTGGTAAAAATTTTGGGACGTGTACACAGGAATTGAAAGTAGACAGCTTAAGGCATGATTAAGATAAAACTCTAGTATTCTAGTGTTCAGTGAATATCGTCCAATGACGAGTTCTGAATACACTATTATATGACGAGTTCTGAATACACTATTCTATGAATTCTAAATACACTATTACATGAGTTCTAAATACACTATTATATGAGTTCTAAATACACTATTATATGAGTTCTAAATACACTATTATATGAGTTCTAAATACACTATTCTGAACATTTTAATATTCCAAACCAAAACTTAGTACTTCTCGCTATTACAAGAAGGAGAGGTTATTTAAGGTATTCATTGTGAAATGCTAAATTTTGGAGATGACAATCAAAAGAACCTCAATTAAGTCTGATATGTCAGAAATGTGATAATTTACCAAATTTCATAATAAATATTACTTTCAGTTAATATTCGAAATCTTTATATTGGAATTTTTTTTATTTAAGACGGCATTTGCAACCACAACGTCTCATAATGATAATCCCGAATTGTCACTACGTTACAGATATCTAGGTTAGTTTTCACTATATCTTTCAGGTATACAAAATAAATATATTTGAATGACCGAATCAACAGATCTAGCGTTTTCATTTTCAAGTTAACATCCGAGTGTTACTGTCATCAAAGTCACCTGTAGAACATCCATCCAAATCTACTTTAAAGTTATTTCACTCTGCTGTTTTACAGTTAAAAAAATAAATCGGTGATCTTAGTCATAAAAATGCCATGCCGAGACCAGAGACGTTTTGGAGTCCACGTACTTAATTAGTACTAAATAAAGTACACCATGCATGAACTACTTAATATCCAGTCTCACCTAGGTGCAGCTCTGAACATATAGACATAATCTTCACGAGTTGCCAAAGTGGAAATATCAGGAGAGGCTGACCACGGAAAACTTTGTGACTGACGAAATGAGGAGAGGATGGAAACAACATACCTTGATCTTGAATTATTCTGAATAAAGTAGTCGAAATCACTTTTTTCCAATATCCATCTTTACGTAATTTTCCAATTTCACTTCTGACTTTGAAAGTTGTATCAAGACATATTAGTTTTCAAAGAGGATGATAATATTTTGAATAATTTTATTGTCTCTCTGCTTACAACATATACCGATCTTCGGCTATGACAACGGTGGCATTTTCCTTTATCTGTTAACATTATTTTCAAAGCCTTGTTTTTCGGCAAAATTCTGCAACGTCCTAATTTATGATTTGCTAAGGTTTGAATTTGTTTCTAATATCAAAAACCCTTTGGTACATCAGCAGGCTGCCAACTTATTGACTTCTAGATTTAGATTAACGAGGATGCTTATTTCGTGTTTGGCTTGCCAACAGGAGAAATGAAATTTTACCGCAAAATGCATTACAAACTATCTTATTTACTCTTTCAAAGTATCCATATGTTCTGGTGCTGATATTAAATTTAAAAATTTAAGCATGCGCAAGGAAGCCAGAACATGTCTGAAAAGACTGACCACTGATGTTTCGAGTCCACACTTCAAACCTATCGAAAAGTGTCCATGTTTTAAGTATATTTATTCGCAATTTTGTCCGTCCAGTATGTATTGTAAGTCCTTGTACGGAACACGGAGTCCTCTAGTTTAGGTATAAAATCAACACACTTCGAGATAAAAAGAGTTAAGATCATTAGTTTCCTGTGCTCATTAATGGAAAGTTTCGAAGAGTAAATTGTTAGTCGAAAGAAGATTTTGCATTGGTAAACGTTTGTTTTGTCAAAGCAATCCTAAGTTTCTGAAGTTTTGCAGGGGTAGTCTGAGCACCTTTCTATTGCCTCTAATTAATTTATATGCATACAATTACTTTTTCTACGTTTTTTTGGCTCAGACGTCTTGGTCAAACGTGTCCGGAATAGTGACTTTGCGACAGGAGAATATTCCATCCAGATGTTCCACAAGTGGCGTTCGACGTGTTGAACAATGCTTCAAATTTCGAAGTCTCAATTGCTAAATTACTATCATCTCTGTATAAAAGATAGACACGGACCAATTGTGTGTGTGTGTGTATATATATATATATATATATATATATATATATATATATATATATATATATATATATATATATATATATATATATATATATATATACAGTCATTGGGGATAGATAGATAGATAGATAGATAGATAGATAGATAGATAGATAGATAGATAGATAGATAGATAGATAGATAGATAGATAGATAGATAGATAGATAGATAGATAGATAGATAGATAGATAGATAGATAGATAGATAGATAGATAGATTACCTAAATGTATGCACCTGCACATCCTGCATCCAGTGTCGTCAACTGTGATGCATTCTTTTCTACAGTCAGTGGGGAATGATGGACAGCCATACGCATCGTATCCTGTAATATTAGATACAAGACTCGATTGTTATTTCTTTGTATACGTCAAGATCAGCATACGGGTATGTGACAAATCTACAGTTTTCTAATGCAAATATTTATAGGTTACTGCATTTGTAGGAGAAAATATGAACTAGTTTTTCGGATGGACATACTGCACGACCTTGGGAGTGCGGTATATTCATCCGACAAAACGAGTTTATATTTTCTCACACAAATGCAGTAACCTTTTTATTATATGATAATTTTCTTAAGGCTTAATGATTGTGTAACGAGGAAACCCCATAGACTTCAATTTTTCGTTTCGTTATTTAATATTTCGTTTCGTTCAAGTTTATGTTGTGATTTTAAATGTCTGGTGGGCTTTGTAGTGCCATCTAGGTGGCGCTCACCAGTCATAATGTACTTTTGAGAGAGTAATGCATGTAAGGCGAAGTTGTTTGCATTGGAGAGAATGTTGACATACCTCTATGATACTTTACGTAATGTGGTTGACATTTCTTTGGATATTGTACTTTTGGAAATAATTGTAAATAATCTTAGCACACTGCTATCTAAAATGACTTCTCCCTTGTGCTCCAAAAATTAACATGAATTTGTCTAAAGTACACTATCCTTGGCAGATATTAACATAGAGAAAATGAATTTTGCCAGACTAGACAGTACCAGCTTTTGAAACTGCAATAAATGAATTACCAAATATATAAAATGTAAAACAGTTATCGGTTCTTTTTTACAACATAACTCTGAAGTTCGAGAAGTGAAAATGAGCAAGTATAGCTAGCACTTTATTGAAAGATGAACATCTGGAGTAAGACCAAGCTGTATACTCTCTAACCCATACTACACCCATCAATCATACACCAAAATAAAGGGAATTAAAGGTTCTTTGAACAATATCTAAGATAAACAAAGTCTTTTTTAAATAGCTAGTATAACTATTGAGGAAACCCAGGAAAATTCTTTTTCTTTAGAATTCTAACCATGCTAAATACGAAACTGTAGAGCGCCTCCCTAATGTCTTAGTTTTGGGTTACGTGATTCTGCGTGGGTATATATACAGGCCAATTGTGGCTCCTATGGTGGTGTGTTAGGAAGCGGAGTAGAGCGAAGACGTCCTCTGCAGTGTAGCAGTATAACCAGCCCGCCAGAGCAAGCACACTTGGTCGTATTCCGTTGGGTAGGAGAGAGCAAGGCCAGGAATCTGAAAAGGTTGGGGACAAACTCTTTCATCAACCAGCAGCCCGGCGCTACAAGGTTTGTCCAAGCGAATGCAGAGGGATTGCGATAATACACGTTTTGACTGAGGATACGTTTATTTCGTCATTTTACACTGTGATCTCTCTCTATTTATCTCGAGCGGATACAGAAGCGACTCCGCGACCAGAAGAAGACACCGTCGGCGACCGAGGCTGCGACAGTCTGCGACCGAGGCTGCGACAGTCTGCGACCAGAGGAAGACCAGACGGCTACTCAGCGACCCTATCGATGACTACGACCGAGAAAGCGACATATCTGCTACACAGTCGGCGACTGCACCAAGTTTGCGACCGAGACTGACATAAGTCTGCGACACAGTCGGTGACTAGATGGAGACCATTCGGCGATCCTGCGACAAGTCGGTGACGCAGTCGGCGACTGCAACCAAGTCAGCGACCAAGACCGTGACAAGTCTGTAACCAGTCGGCGACCTTGCAACAAGTCGGCGACCCTGTGACAAGTCGGCGACACCCAAGAAACCAGGCATAAGACTATATCCCACTGAAGTAGAAATCTGTCACACTCTGGAGTGCCAGTCATCAGACAGATTCAGCTGGGTATCACTCGTAATACAAGACCTATCATAAAGAAAACGAGATAGCGAGACTCGAGGCAGTGTAGCCGAGGGACTAGTTCCGCTCCAATATAAACAAAAATACACTACAACAAAGTAACTGAATGTATGCCGTTTTCCAAACTAGATACACAAGCTTAGATTCATCATTACACAACAACATTATTAATGCGCACGTAATTCGGCCCAGATAAATTTGAACTTGATCGCGCGCTAGACATAAGTTTGGAAAAAAAATGGCGTTTTGGTCTATTTAAAATTGAAATTTGGAGTCAAATTTTGAATGAATGCGCAGTGTAACAACGTTTCCATTTGATCGGGAATGAATAGATTTTGTTATTTTTGTCGACTCGACGAAATTTCGTGATTATGGACTGGATTTATCTACATGAAGTACATGGCATTTCAGGAGCGTCTGTGCCAATTCTGTATGAAATATACATCGGATTGAAGCGGCGAGGTAGAAGCGTGTTGACATTTGTAAGTGTGTTTCTCTTCTGTCAATGAATGTTTCAAATCATAATGTTCGGAAAATATGAAGTCTTTATTTGCAGTTATCGAAAAGACGCTGTGAAATTTAATGATTACTTCATTTTGAGTGCAGTAAGGAGGATGTAATTGCACATGGAATGTAGTCGAAATTACAGTACAATTCGAAATGTGTAATCAAGTTTGAGAACCCATGACATAGCTCATGTAATTTGTATTTGCAGAACTAAGAAAGTACATTTTGAGGAAATTCAGGATGTAAAACTGTAATTATATTTTCTGCCATTCTTAACACCAACTAAAGAAGACACTTGTCACTTGAATGTTATCTGTAGCTAGCCTAAATCTGAACATTGTATCAAAAAAAGTTAACGCGGAATGAGCCAAAGCAGCTGGTATGTGGAAGTCACGAAACATCTGCTTTAGCTCACTCAGAAACAAATTGATTGTTTACAATAGAAAGTAGGTCCTTGATTCACGTGAATGCAATATGAATTGAGCGCGCGAGTGCAGATCTAAAAATATTGCACGATTCTGAAATGTAAAGTTAACGGAGGGAAAAAAAGCATATAATAAAATTGAGTAGAGACAAAAACTTACAAGTCATTAAAAAGGAAACGACTGCATTAGCAAAGTAATGAAAACAGAATCAAACAATTTATTACACTCTATCTAGCGTGTCATGTTTACGATATTTGCATTGAAATACATAAAGATATCAATTGTCTCTTTTGGATTGCGTTTGATTAGTAGGTAGTACTGTATTATATCATCACAGATTACGACGGATAAATGACCCTGTCGGATTGGAAACTTTTGTGATTAAAGCTGCTAAGATGCCTATGAGCAGTGGGAATAATAAATTAGCATTTTGCAATGCATTCCGATATAAAGCTTCTGTAGTTCTGACCTGCGAGGAAATATTGGAAATATCTACACCATTCAAATGATCGCAATGCCACTCACCTTCAGGCGCATGAAAATTAAGGTGGAATAGAAACTAAGCCAACTGACGAACCAACAAGAGGTAATTAAAATATTTTAATATATTTACACTTATATGTCTTTATTCTGTTTTTAGCAACAGTACAACCGACCCACAAACACTCTCTCTCTCTCTCTCTCTCTCTCTCTCTCTCTCTCTCTCTCTCTCTCTCTCTCTCTCTCTCTCTCTCTCTCTCTCTCTCTCTCTCTCTCTCTCTCTCTCTCTCTCTCATCCTTTGGTTGGTTTGACTTAACCTTTACCATCATCCATAAGTCCAGAGATATTGTCTGAAAATTCTCTACGTTCGCCATTCACCATTTCCTGCTACGTTGAGAGAGAGAGAGAGAGAGAGAGAGAGAGAGAGAGAGAGAGAGAGAGAGAGAGAGAGAGAGAGAGAGAGAGAGAGAGAGAGAGAGAGAGAGAGCTAGCTTTGGACATTTTCGTATTTAAATAATAATAATAATAATAATAATAATAATAATAATAATAATAATAATAATAATAATAATAATAATAATAATAATAATAATAATAATCGATTTTTTAAACCACTATGGCATGTTTAATTAAAAAAAACCCATAACATTAAATATATCACCGTATGTACACCACGTAACCGAGGAATTTACTGGTTTGCAACATTGATAGACACTGTTGATAAATCCCAAGGAAAGTGCACACGTATCGTTTATGATTAACCATATTCTTGTAGGTTATGTGGTGAAATTTCTATTTCCAGGTTTTAATCCAGCTCACATTCCTTTTCTCTCTCATTCCACATTTCTGCGTAGTTTTTCCGTTATGCTTGAGAGGGGAGGGAAGAACAGAAAGCAGAAAGGATTGTGATGAAAATGTGAACTTTGTTAAATTAATTTAGAAAACGGAGATTAGTGATACTTTTCATCATTATTTTTCATACGTCACTAGTGACTAATTTGTGGAAATTGATCTTTGATCTAAAATCAACTACAGACGCTCGCGAGAATGTTTATATATGCGTATTATTGCGCCATGGGCGGATCACAATTTGATATACCAATAGTATTGGTATATCAAATTGCTTGATACCAACACATTCTCTCTCTCTCTCTCTCTCTCTCTCTCTCTCTCTCTCTCTCTCTCTCTCTCTCTCTCTCTCTCTCTCTCTCTCTCTCTCTCTCTCTCTCTCTATATATATATATATATATATATATATATATATATATATATATATATATATATATATATATATATATATATATATATATATATATATATATATATATAAGAATTTGGTAACGCCATATACATAAGAGTGTGGTAGAGGCATGTGCATAATAGCGTAGTAAAGACACATACATAGAGTGGTAAAGACATATTCACGCGAATACAGTGCAGACAGATACATCATAAGTTGTGGTAAAGCAACATACAAAAAAATCTGGTAAAAACATGTACATTAACATTGTTGTAAAGCCATACATACGAGTGCAGTGCAGACAAATAAATAAAGTAGTAGAGACACATACAAAAGAATGTGATAAAGACATGTGCGTAATAGTGTGGTAAAGACATATACATTAAACAGTATTTTATACCACTCATCTTGAATTTAGCAGAGGATCGTGAGGTCCGTGGCTGAGTCCGACCATTATCACTTACCTGTAACAATAACCATGAATGATACAACAGTTTTGATATTCATTTCTCTAACTTTCAAGTACTGAATACTGCACGGGTCCTTTGTACACTACACTGGATGAAATAGCGTAAAATCAATTCTCGTAGTTGCTGCACGACACTTTCTGTATTTGTACACAAAGATAACACGAGTAATTCAACCAGTGTTATGTGATCAAGGAAGTGACTTGAAACGGAACACATGATATAGACCAATACTTGAGCCTAGACTTTATAACAGGATCTCTTATCGTTAGTCTTGGATTCCTAGTTAAAGCAGGTACACACAATCGTTACATGTAAATCTGCCTGTAGATAACTATGTTTCCTGAACTATCCTCTTACAGAATGGGCAAAATACTTTCCATCAATGGATAATAAGTGAGCAAAAAACTAGGCGAATATTTCTTTCGCACTATATGACTACGAAACACGATCGTTGAAATCACCTGCTGGATCATAAATTGGGTTCATCCGATCTTTCAATCTGGGATTACCAATGCATTTGATATAGTTTCTGAGAATGAATTAGTGCCAACAGTATTTATGAGTGGTTAATCGGATTTTAGGTAGATAGTTAATCGTTGGTTACTCATCAATTTAATTTTGGTTGTTAAAGTGACGATTACCGAAACAGAGAATGTTCAGTTTCATTTTTGTAATATAAATAAGTTGATAAAGACAGCTGTATTGTGAAAACACAATATTGCCTTATGAGAATGCGATACTTTATTTCTTTGGATGTCTTTAATCAGCTACCATAGTATTTCTTGTTATAACGCAATCTAATTGTTCATGGTTTTTATTTGTCATCGTACACAAGAGCTTGACGACGTTATAGTGACTATTTTTCCTGAATCGTTCCCTCTATATGCCTGTGACAGCCGTGATGCCGGCATATAGGTCTCCATTACAAAACTTATTTTCGCATTCTCGATAAATTTGACGGTTCTAAAATGGGCAATCGATATTTTTTAAATAGCATACGACAGCAGTTAAATTTCAAAATCAAACGCGATAATTAATAGCACAGACTGCATTTATTTTTGAGGATCTTTTGAGCACAAGAATCATGTTATACAGGGTCCAAGTGGATCAGAATCTACATAACTTCCATGATGTACAATAAAACATGAAATGCATCAATTAAGAACTTTTATCGACTTGAGGCAAATAAAATATGACAAGGTGTAAACCACCCCCTCCACCACCCAATATTATAATGATATAACTGGGACTAGAAAAATACTTTTTTTTACAAAGGTGTTTAAAAAAAACATGGATTGTAAAGGATTTAATATTAGACAAGATATTCTATATTACAACACCCATGTCAGTAGCACTGTTTGAAAACATATCAGTCTTGTGTTTTGATATACT